>CAUJRU010003191.1:0-54444 GCA_963277665.1 Viscum album
TTCTTGGTATGGATTGGTTTTCATCGTTCCATGGCATGATTGATTATTTTAGGAGAATGGTTTTTTGTTTTCATAGTAATGGAATAGAGTTTTACTTTTTTGTGAAAATGAAACTCAAGAAGCACATGATGGAATCATTCATAGAATGGTGCAACTGATACATCATAAATTGGTTATCCTGGCCCTCAGTGAAAAACATGTTACATGATTCTGTTTCCCAAAACAAGTGCAAGAGTTTGAGTATGTTTTCCCATAAGATGTTCAAATATTTCCTCCCCACCAGTAGATAAGGTACTACATCGACTTACACCATGGGATGACACTGATATCCTCACCAACATAGGAAATGGATTCTAAAGGGCTTTATGTGATGAGGGTGAAGTTTGATTATTTTTAACATATGGGCTTCATGAGACATGGGGTTTCAACCTAGGTGTCCCCATTGAAGTTTTCCAAAATTGAAGAAAGCAGTAGGAGGTTTTGTGTGGAATACCGACACCATATATTGGTGATATTGAAGAACATGTATCGACTAAAAAAGATTTGTGACCTCTTCCACAAGTTTAGAGGTGAACAATGGTTCTTAAAGTGTTACCATTGATCAGGTTATCACCATCTGTATGTACGGGATGAAGATATTCTAAATAAAAAATTCATATTCCATTATATTCATTATGAGTAAATGGTGATTCCCATTAGTTTGATGAACAACTAGAAGTGTTCATGGGAATCATGAACTAGATCTTCCAGTGATACATAGACTAGTTTGTTGTGGTCTTCATCACTGACATCATTGTGTACTTGGAATCCTTGGAGGAGCATGCGAGACACATAACGAAGGTTATAGATATAATCCAAAAGCACCAACATTGTGAGAAACTCTCAAATATCCAATTCTAGATTTAGGTAGTCCACATTCATGGAAATTCAGTCTCTGTAGATGGAGTGACAGTAGACCCATCCATTATCATGACAAATTTATCATGGGAACCACCAAGGGGCGTGACAATGGGGATGAACTTCCTTGGATCGGAAGGCTATTACTAGATATTTTTACCTAAGATTTTTAATATAATAGCTCCTATGACAACATTTTCTAGAAATGGACTACCTTTCTTGTGGATAGAAATGTGTCAATAAGAATTCTAATAGTTGAGGAAGAGTTCTATGAGAACCTCGATCATGAGATGTTTGAAGGAGGGTGTGAGTATATAGTGTACTATGATGCATCAGGAATCGGTCTTTGTTGTGTCCTTATGCAATGGAATGCAGTGATTGTTCTTTGTTTCACGCCCATTGAGACCACAAGAGAAAAACTACATGTCCCAGGATCATGATCATGAAATGGTTTTCTTTGCATTTAAGATATGATGACACTACCTAAGGTTTGATTTTTTAATCAACTACTATAATGACAGGAATATCAAGTAGATATTCTCACAGCATGATATGAACATCAGATAGAGGTGGTGGTTGATGTTTCTCTAGGATTATGAGTTTGAGATCATTTATACTCACGGGAAGGGGAACATGGTATTAGATAATTTAATCATTATATTATGTTCATAGATACTGGATGAGGTGTTAGAGCAGTTCTCCATTTTGAATTTGTTTTTTTTTTGTGGATGGAGATAGGGGATCTCTCCTCCAATCAATGCTTTTACCACTACACTATTACATAGATTCAAGGAGGTTCTCATGGTGATATATAACATGAGAATCAATGTGCATAGTTATCCATAGGACATGATCCTTTTGGAAATTCAAAAGGTGGATATCACTTTTATCTTTTCAATGGATGAACAGTTGTACCAGTGGAATTATGGGAGGTGGTTTTGGGGATATCCCAAACATCTCCTTTGGTAGGACGTCCAGGTATGGAAAAGTTGTACCCGGACCTGTGAAATATTTTTTGGTGCCCATAATGATGAAGGGACTTGAGGAGTTCACTTATCAATGCCTCGTTTTTCATCAAGTGTAGGATAAGAATAGGGTTCCAGTAGGTTTGACCGAACCTCTTGAGGTTCTAGAGTGTATGATGGATGGAATATACATGACCATTATGACCATTTTACCCCACACATCCTAGAGGAATGATTCTATCTGGGTGATCTTGGATAGACGAACACAGTATTCCCACATCATACCTATTTGGAAAAAGAGTTCTCTAGCGAACATTAGATTCCCCTACGTAAATGAGATAGTTTTGAATCATGGTTTTACATTAACAATTGTTTCATATCACAATTCTAATTTAACATCTCTATCGTTGAAGGGTCTATAGGAGGCGTTTGGGAATCAATTAAGATTGAGAATGGAATTTCTCCCCCAAATGGTTTTCCAGACAAAAAGGACTATTCAGCATTTTATGTACATATTGTTGGTCTACATCTTGATCTTATAGAATAGTTTGAAGGATCAGCTACCATTGATGGAGTTTTCTTACTACTGAAAATTTCACTCAACCATTGGTCTAGCATCATTTCAGGTTACGTATAGGCAACCATTCATGTCACCACATTGTTGTACTGACCCAAGAGAGTGAGCATTCATGGGCCCATAGTTGGTGTGGGAATCTTCAGATAATATGCTAATCATTCAAGAGAGGATGAAGACTACACATAACTAGTAGAAGTTGAATGACAACAAGAGTCAGAGACTATCACGACCCGTCATCGGGGCCCGGGCCGTGACTACCCCATGCCCGCCTTACATAGGCCAGGGGCTGGCGACTGGCACCAAATACATAAATCCCGATAAAAAGGGAAGGCATTGACTTTATGAAATGTAACCACACACACACTCAGAGAACAAGCAGAAGCAAACACTACGTAAATCAGTAACAAGAATGCTAAAAAGTACCAAGGGGCCAGAAATACAAGCCCAACAGAAAGGTACAACTACAACAGAAAGAATGTACAACTAAATAGACAAACAGCTTAAAGGTGAAGCAGCTCCTGGATCATCAACCGGGTTCCTACCTGAAGGGTAGGTAAATATGTACACCTCGGCACTCCACATATTTCCGTCTCTTCTGGGTACCGACTCGTCGTGAGATCCACCATCGGGTATCGTCCAACTATATAATCCTCAACAACGACCGGTGTTGTCTGTCATCTGCAAAAAACACAATGAGGTGCGGGTATAGCCCATACAGGGGTGAGTATAATGATACTCAGTAGGGACTCAGAGACCCTCATGGTCTCACAAAAACCAACAAGGATAACCACAAAGAAAGATCTTAATAAATAACCTTTACGTAAGTATATGACCATACATATAACTAAGTTATCAAGTAACCCATCTCAATCATGAGGTAAACACAAAGGTCATTTACTCATCCTAAACCATGATTTTTATTCACAATGACAAAAACACAGCTGCTAGAGAACTCCTCCTCTATTATGCGCACTAGCCATGTCACGAGTCCGAGGTTCCACTCACTAAACTAAGACTAATGAGGTAATCCTCCAATCGAGTACTTCGGGTCAACCACCTCAGAAAGTAGTGCATCCCCCACCATGGGTCTGCCACCTCACAAAGTAGACCTCCCACCTCGTATCCTACATAGGTACTCCTCCTAGCGAGTACCATGGGTATTCCACCTCATAATGTAGTGCTCCCCCTCCATGGGTCATCCACCTCATAAATTAGTGCATCCCACTGGGCTATTAACGTCACTTCGAATCGAATCAGACAAGCATTCATCAGGTCTCATCCAGCTACAATGTCACCATACATCGTATTATCATCTCCAGGAGGATCGGCTCCATGAGACACTGGTCGATACTTACAAGTATTACGTAATCTCATGTGGGAGTATCTCAATGGACCACCTCGTCATAGGGGTCTCAACGCAACAAACGGGGCGTCAATCAGACGCCCAGTCTACGAGTTATTAGCATTTCTGTTCCAGGGCCTGGTTGGATGGTACAATCCATCCTAAACAACCTCCAACTACGTCCAGACCTCAGGTGAAGTATACCAAAATAACTGTCTCATCAAGAGGATGCCAACATAGTCGATGACATGTCAATTGGACGTCCAATCCTCAAATTATAAACTTTACTATTCTGAGGGCCATGTTGAAATTATGTTCCTTCCAAACCCAACGGTTTCCAAAGTCATCTGAAACTCACTTAGAGTATCAAAATAGGACTGTCTCGTCATGAGGGTCCCAGTTCCACAGATGGAATGTCAATCAGTGGCGCGGTCTTCATGTTATTCACATTTAAGTGAAAACGGTCCCGACCCTTTAAACCCGATGGGTAGACGGGTCGAGTCATCCTAGAATTGGCGGGTCTGACCCGGTAGGGGGTGGTAGACAGGCCTGATGATTCGCGCGGCCCGGCCCGACCCGACCCAGCCCGGCTCGGCGTGTCCAGGCCCGGCCTGGCTATGTGTGCGGCCTAGTTGGCTCAGACAACTGGACGAGTGGCACGACCCGAAGTCCGAGCGGTCCGAGGAGAGGGTGCGGCCCCCGACTGCCCGAACCGGCGGTGCCAAGAGGTGCCGCCCTCCCAGACTGGCCAGCTAGTCTGACCATCCTTCTAGCGCACGCGGCCTATAGGGTGGGCCATGAGTTTCGGCAGTGTGGAACCCTCTTGGCAATATGGTTCGGCTCTGCTCAGCCGGCCGACGGGCCGACTGATTATCCATCACGGAGCCCTCCTGGCGCTGCGACTACCCTTCGCCCGGCCGCTCGACGGGCCGGTCGGTTCATCCACCGATGCGGCCTGAAAGTGGGACACAGTTCTCACTGCATAGCTGGCACGACGGCGCCGGCTCCCTCTGCCGCTGCATACACTGGCTGCGGCTCCGCATCCCCGGCACGTTGCGACGGCACCGTGCATCCTTCGTCGCGGCTCTGTTGGCCATTGCTTTTCTTAGCATGTTCGACGGCGGACCTTGCGCCACCGGCCTCTTCCATGTTCCGCCTTCTAGTCCCTTATTACAATAATAAACATGATCAAATTATGGGTCTTCAGGTCATGTATGTTCGGCCCACGTCGTCCGCGTTAAGAGATAACAATAGGTCGAACAAAGAAAATTATACAACAACGAACAGAGGCACAATTTTAATCCATTAAAATTGAACTTAACCCCTACCTAGAAAATGGTTCATTCATCATAGACGCGGAAAGTGTTGTCGCTCCATTAACTTCAGAAAATAATCATCGTTGTTGGTGAGTTTCTTGGAATTATATTTCCTCCCTTGATGCGGATGATGAAAAGGAAGCGAGTCGTCGATCTTCGTGGAACTGACATTCTTTGTTGAAGAGGCGTATTTCTTCAACAAAAGTTGAATTCTTTTCATCTTATTCTTCACAAGAGCTCTCTCAAAATCCACCAACCCAAAAATTTCCAATGTAATATAATTATCCAATCCTATTATTTTATTAACACAGTAAATTTAAATTTGAAAATTTAAATAACATAATTAATTATTTGAATAGGATAAAATTATGAATTATGGTGTGATGGAAAAAGTTAAATAGGGAGAGAGATGAAAGGAAGAGTAACACAATTAAAGAGGAGTTAAAAAATTAATGAATGGGTTTAAGGGAGTTTGGTGAGAATGAAAGGATGGGGCTCATGTGGGCCCCAACTCTCATATAATCACACAGGGGAAGTTGGGTGGTTGTGGGCTCCACCAACAACTTCCCATGGGATTGTTTAACTTCCAAGGTTACAAAATAAAATTGTTCAACAATTTTATTAATTTTAAACTAATTCCCCAAATAATAATTCTCATTCCGCTTAAAACAAAACTGCTGTAAAGGTCCCCTTAAGGAATTACCAGCGCTGCGAGTTCATCGGTGCCCTCAGATTTGAATTCCGAGAACCGGTTCAAATGATAGAAAACCAGAATGTTTGTTTTCTGAACATACACATGATAATCTTCATAAATCGATTATGGTCGCACTGGTCCATGGAATCAAGTGCTGTCAAAATCCACAGACTCATAAAATTCCAAATTATTTATGAAGGAAAAATATCCATAAAATTTTTGGGTCTTTCCATTACTCCCATATCTGGGATTTATGTCTCCGTAAATCTATAACAGAATCTAGGGAAACTAAAGAAGGTTCCGAGCACGCATATGAGCCTCACACTCTAATGTGATCTCCTGGAGGTTTCCCATGCTACCAGTGAAAGCGCATAAGAGGAATAGACCGTCCATGTTGGACCCGCTCTGGTCGACCCTCAACCTCTACTAGAACCCCGTGAAAGTCATCCCATCATTGATGTCTATCTCTCAGTGATCGATGATGATGGTTAGGTCATTCACACATATCCTCAGCTGAGATAAGTGGAAGACGTCGTGCACCCAGTGCAAATGAGGTAGAAAGGACAGGCTGTAAGCCACCTCACCAACCCTGCTAAGGACTAGGATAGGTTCGATGAAACGTATATATAACTTTCCGCCCTGGAAAAAACTCTATAGACCCCATCGAGGTGAGACCCATAAGAAGACATGGTCATTACCCTCGAACTCCATTGGCCTCGTCTCTTATCAACATAAGACTTTTTTTTGCTCTGTGCAGTCTTCATCTGCTCCTGGAAGATCTGCACCATCTCCATCGTAGCCTAACCCATCTCTTGTTTTACACGTGTTGACTCCATCACTATCAACAATGGATATCTAAAATGTGCCCAGCTGCTATCTTGCCACTCCTAACAACCGAATGACTAATCTCCCACTAAGAGTATCTACTACAACGTTCCACTTCCCAGGAGTATAAACTATCTCGATGTCATAGTCCTGGAGGAATTCAAGCCATCACTAATGTCTCAGGTTCACGTCCTTCTGAAATAAGATACACCTGAGACTATTGAGTTGGAGAGAACCGTAAACCATTCTATCAACAAACAATGGGTGAGTCTTGCGAATTGTAATAACTCATCTCCACCCTTCTTCATATACATTCTACAAAAAAGATGTTGAGTTTCCTCCTCTACTGAAAAGAGAAATATGGTCTCATCCCCTAGATGAACCATGTTCCATGCCTAATATAGTCAATCCTAACATTAATGGTACAATTCATGTCTTTAATGATGTCCTAAGGACTCAATGCTACTACTAAGAGATCCAACTGTTACTCTTGCCTCCAAGTGTTGAGTCGCATTGTTTTCATCATTGCATGGTTACTGGGTCTCCTCCAGTTTGAATCTCAAATGTGAGGGTCAACTCAATAATTTTAAGTAGAACCTCTTAGTATCAACCACATAAAAAGTATGAAAGTAAATGGAATAAGGAAAAGTGTCTTTTATTACTGCAGGTCAAGTACAAAGACACACGACAACCACAAACAACAACAATATGGAACTAGAAGCACCAAGAACAAAGGGCACCATGCAAGGAACTAGTCCTGCTCCTATCCACCATCTTCCAAAGCTCCATAGTCATATGATTCAACTGTATGAAGTTGTTCACTCCCATATCCACCTATTCTCTGTGGTGGGGGTGGACCTCCTAGTGCTGGCGGTGGCAACACCTCTAAGCGTCGTCCACCTCCAGCTACACGGCCAGCTCCCCTGCCTCAGTCTCCTACTGCTTCCATTCTGCCATGATCGAACCTCTTCCTTGGAATTGGAGGTCCTTCATCGATTTACTGATCATCTGAGTGATGGGTCAGACATTCACAAGCCATGGGACCCAATCCGCTGCATGTGTAACATAGCATGACAGGTTGTGCTCTGTGTCTACTCTTGGTGCCTCTCACTACAAATCCGGAGTTGTGTGGTTGACCACTTGTAGGTCTGGCCTTCTTGGAACAATGTGTCATCTGTCTACTTCCAGTATCAGAAGAATTCGCGGCATGCCGGATAGTATTGGGTCCCACTGCTAGAGACTTCTCAGCAAGGAAACTCTCCACTAATAGGGCTCGCTCCAACACCCCCGTCTGCATCGGGATGCTGTGGGCGACAACTGATGCTCCAATATCTCACCTGAGCCCCTAATCAAATGTCTGGGCCTTGAAGAAAGAGTCTTGTACCACATCTGTAGATTAGTGTGAGTGTTCTGTGAACCTCGCTGAGTATTGTGCTACTGTCATGATGTGCTTCTACAGATGCAGTAGCTTCTATATCTACACCGCTCGAAGGGTGGTTGGGACAAACTCTGCCCGGAATAGGCTCTCGAAGTCTACCCATAGGAGTGTTGCCTCATCATGCATCTGGAGAATTAGGCCCCATAATCTGCCTTTTGCAGCATATAGGAGGGTGGAAGAAAGGATCACCATGAATTCAGCTAGTGTCTCTACCAGTCTAAAGACACTCGCCACAGCCTCCAGCCAATCCTTAGTCGCCTGTGGGTCCGTCTCTCCTCGGAACAAGTGTCGCCTCTAGTGCTGGAACTCGTACGGTGCACTCAAGCGGCATGCATCGCCTGCTTCTGGGGTTGGTTGCATCAGTTTCCCAATGGGTGGTAGTACTATTGGTCCCTCTGCTGGTGCCTCAACTAGATGAGGGCCCTATACTGAGGCCCTATCGCTCAATGTACTGTCAGTACAAACAACTCCCGGAGCTCTAGTTGGTCGTCCGTGGGGAGGAATCCTAAAAGAACATATGTGACATGGTCAAAAGACTATACCTAGTGAGATGACCCGGTTTGAGATGATTTAAAAGAAACTTTTGAAAAAACACACGTAATCAGTGTTTTCCTGCAATTAGTCGGAAATTAGAAGTCCGGGTCCTGGTGTATGGATTCCCCGGCCACCCGCACCAATACTGGACTCCCTGAACTGCAGACCACACATAATAACCTTAATAATATTGCTTCATAGAATGAAAATATCAGAGTCCTAATTTCTGCAGAAGAACCGACTCCTTTGATAACAATTTGTCACGACCCATCCTTGGGGACCATGTCGTTACTACCCCATGCCCGCCTTCTATAGGCCTGGGGCTGGAATCTAGCACCAAAGGCATAAATCTAGATTAAATGGGTAGCCATTGCCTTTATGAAACGTAAACACACACACACACATCGAAAACAAGAGGAAGAAAACACTAAGTAAAGTTGTAACTTGTATGCTAAAAGTTCAAAGGGGCCAGATATAGAATCCCAATAGAAAGGTACAACTACAACAGAAGGAAAGAACAATTGAAAAGACAAACAACTAAAAGGTGAAGAAGCTCATGGATCATCCTCTGGGTTCCTACCTGAAGGGTGGGTATAAATGTCCTCCTCGTTGCTCAATGTATGTCTGTCTCCTCTAGGTACCGACTCGTCGTGAGATCCAGCACCATGTACCGTCTATCTATAAAAGACTCAACTAGGAACAATGTTGTCCATCGTCTGCAACCAACACAATGAGGTGCAGGCATAGCCCGTACATGTCTGAGTATAACGATACTTGGTAGGGACCCTAAGACCCTAAAGGTCCCACTAAAACCAACAAGGATAACCACAAAGAATTATCTCAACAGATAACCATTACATAGGTATATTCCCATTCATATACCTATGTTATCAAATAACCCATATCAATCAGGATGTAACACAATGGTCATTATCTTAGCTCAAACCAGGATTTTTATTCACGATGACAAAAAAATGGCTGCTGGAGATCACCTCCTCTATCGAGCGTAGTAGTCATGTCATGACTCCGAGATTCCACTCAATAACCTTAGACTACTGAGGTGCTCCTCCTGTCTAGTACCACAGTTCGTACACCTCACAATGTAGTGCTAACCCAACCATGGATCTACCACCTCACATAGTAGTGCTCCCCCTTCACTGCCTATATAGGTACTCCTCCTATAGTGTACCGCAGGTCTACCACCACAAAATGTAGTGATCCTCCTCTATGGGTCTGCCACCTCGCAAATTAGTTCTCCCCAATGGGCTATTCAAGTCACTCTAAATCAAATCGGACTAGCAGTCATTTGGTCTCAGCCAGATACAAGGTCATCGTACTCCGTTTTCTCATCTTTGGGAGGATCTGCTCCAAAAGCCACTATTCGATACATGAAAGTGTTATGTAATCTCACGTGGGTGTATCTCAAATGACCGCCTCATCATAGGTGTCTCAATTTAATAGATGGCGCGTCAATCAGACGTCCGTTCTATGAGTTATTAATATTTCTCTTCTAGGGGCCTGGTTAGATTTCGGGTACAATCCAACCCATCCATACGCCAACTAAATCCAAACCTCATATGAATAATTACAAAAGAACCCTCTCATCATGAGGAATCCAGCATACTCGACGGAACGTCAATCAGACGTCTAGTCCTCATGTTATAAGCATTACTGCTCTGAGGGCCCTGTTGAAATTACGTTCGTTCCAAACAAGGTCATTTTCCAAATACATCCAAAACTGAATTAGAGTATCACAAATTGACTGCCTCATTGAGAGGGTCCCAGTTCAGTAGACGGTGCATCAATCAGATGAATAGTCATCATGTTATTCATGTTTAAGTGAAAAAGGGCACGGACTGTTATGCTCGATGGGCTGGCGGGTCGGGTCAACCCAGAGGTTCTGGTTCCGACTCGGTACGGGGTGTTAGACTGGCCGGAATATTCACGAGGTCTGCCCTGGGGGGCGCAAAATAACCCAATGAAAGTGCGGCCCAGCTCGAGGTGATGTGGCATGGCCTGGCTGGGCCTGCTACCCAGTTGGCAAGGCCCGAAGGACGAGTGGTCCGAGGTGGGAGTGTGGCCCCTGACTACACGAACCGGTAGCTCCTTGCAGCGCCACCCTCATAAACCAGCTGGATAGGCCGACCGGCCTTCTGGGGAATGTGGCCCGCATGGAGGGCCGCTACTTTCTTCAGCGCGATGCCATCCTGGGTCCGCGGTTCACCTCCGCTCTGCTGGCCAATTCCCCAATGTGGTGCCCTCCTGGTGTCGCAGATACCCTTCGCCCGACCGGCCGACGAGACCGCTAGTTATTCCGCATAAGTGGCCCTCAAATCTGGTCACGGTTCCCGCTGCACAGCCGACGTGATGGTTCCAGCTCCCTTCGCCGCAGCTTACACTAGTCACGGCACCGCATCCCCACCGTGGAGCGATGGCGCTATGCTTCATCCATCATGGCATGCTTGGATACAGCTTTTCAAAGCGTGTGCGACGGCAGCCCTTGTGCCGCCGGTCTCTTCCATGTTCCGCCCCCGATCACCAATTACTACAATAAATAGGATCAAACGGAGGGTCTTCGGGCCGTGTTTGTTCATCCCGCACCCTCCGCATTAAGCAATAGCAATTTCTCAGACAAGCAATATTATACAACAACGAAGTGAGGCACAATTTTAATCCATTATAATTGATCTTATCCCCTTCCTCCAAAATGGTTCGTTCCTCATATATTAATAAAGCATTGTCTCTCCGTAAACATCGGAAAATAACCATCATTGTTGGTGAGTTCCCCGTGAATATATTTCCTCCCTTGATGCAGATGAAGAAAAGGAAGTGCATCTTCGGTCTTTGTGGAAATGGCGATCTTCATTGAAGAGGCATCGTTCTTTAATGAAAGTGGAATTCCATTCTTCTTCTTCTTCTTCATAACATCTCTCTCTAAATCCCCCTACCCAACAAGTGAAAAAGTAAAATAATAGAACAATCCTATTATTTTATAAACACTAGCAATTTAAATATCAAAATTTAAATCACATAATTAATTATTTGAATGGGTTTAAATTATTAATTAAGGTGTGTTGGCAAGATTTAAAGACAGATAGAGGCGAGAGGAAGAGTAACACAGTTAAAGGGCATTTAACAAATTAATGAAGGGGCTTAAGGGAGTTTGGTGAAAATAAAAGGTTGGGGATCGTGTGGGCCCCACTTCTCAAATAACCACAGATGGGAAGTTTGGTGGTTGTGGGCTACACCAACTACTTCCCATGGGAGGGTTTAACTTCCACAGTTACAAAATAAAATTGTTCAACAATTTTATTTATTTTAACCTAATTCCCCAAATAATAATTCTCAACCCACATAAAACACAACTGTGGTAAAGGTCCCCTTAAGAAGTTACCGGTGCTGTGAGTTCATTGGTGCCCTCAGATTTCAATTTCGAGCACCGGTTCAAAATATATGAAATCCCACTCGTTCGATTATTGAACGCACCCGAGATAAACTTCGGAAAATGATTATGGGCACACTGGGCCATAGAATCATGTGCCTTTAGAAGACACAGACTCATAAAATTTCTAATTAATTAAAAAAATTCCATGAAATATTTGGGTCTATACAAAGACATTTGGAGTTTGAGTAGGGATACCATGTGCTCCTTTAGGTCTCACCTCGATGTGGGCTGGGTAGATTTTGTAGTGGAGGTAATTTATCTCCAAGGCTCATCATCCATTTCTCTATACTACATAGATTCAAAGAGGTGGTGTACCACTTATCTCTACCCCAACTGTTTCATTGATTACATGATGTCCTCCATGTGTCAAAACAAATGAGGTATGTGCCTAACCTGTCACACTTCATTGACTAGGGAGAGATATAACCTGGGGATGAGGTGACATTTTTGGATTAGCCAATGGAGATCAAGGATTGGTAGGTGAAGTTAATTTGTGGGTAATAAATTCCATTATTTCATGCCTAGTGGAAGCATGGGAATCACTACGAGAGCACGTGGGAGTGGGAGGTCTAGATTCATGCATTGTACCGAAATCATTTTGAGTTGCATTGTTTTTTAATTATCGTAATATTAAATCCCTAAAGTGGAGAAAAATCAATGTCATGAATTTTTCTATTTATTATTCTAAATATTATATGGAATAATATTGTGACCAGGAACAGAGAAGGAATGCAATTAAAAGGCCTGGTGTGCCTAAAATAAATGATTGAAAATTATGATAACAATAAATTGCATTCCCAACAGGATTTCCTGAAAAAATATAAATAAAATCCAATCTGGTGATAAGATAAAAAATTTGAGGGAACCATTGGGTTCAATGCATGGTGTTTACCATTGGAGTGTCCTAACATGTTCTATCATGGAACCACTGTGTAATATAATTCTCAGGGTTTTAAATGAATAAAATAGAAAGTATAATTTAATTTATTTTGACACAAATAAATTTTCATTTAAATTAACTGTGTTAAGAAATTCAGTTTCATCTCTAAAAGCATATATTTACAATGAGACTTGGAGAGGAACCCTCTCAACAAATGTCAATGTCGGACCTATTAGATCATGTATCATTGATCCAACAATGTTGTAGGATTTCATTAATGATGGAAACACAATTTTTATCCATCAACAATCAATCAAAAATTTAAGTAGGGCCTTATGTTTTATGTTTCTCATTCCATGGTCATAGAATCAATGGAGAATGTAGATTTACCCACAACGATGTTGACTCGTGGTTCAATCATTCTTATGGGATGGGATTGATTGGGGGATTGATGTCGGGGATTTTTTTATAGAAATATTGTTTTTGATCATTCTTATGGAACAGATCAAGGTGAGAATGAACAATGGTCAAGGTTCATTACTTGGGGTTTCACTAGGATTTTCTACCATTTAATTCCTTGAATTAACTAAATTATTCTTTCTTTTATGGACAAATTATTATTATTACTTTGATTCATCATGAAATTATCTGAAATCATTGATCCAACCTCATGACAACACAACAGAGGAATGACAACAAAAGTGCATCATGGTTTGTTTGAGATGGTGAACTGTAGCGGTGAAGGAGTTAGTGCATCGTGTATGTTGGAAAGGAGGATCTGATTCTTCTAGGAGAGCCACAAAGTGGGTCCAGGGGCCATGTCACGACTAATGAATAGGAGGATGAAAAGCTGCCGGCTTCGAGGCCGGTTGAGGAAAAACAAGGCACGACAGGAAGCTGTGTGGAAGACCATGGAGGTGGTCAATCTGCGGGTAGTTGGATGGTGTGGGCGCATGGGAACGCGGATGGATGACCATGTTGTATGTGGTAAGGAAACACTTAAACCATATGGGAGCACGTTCGGTCCAGACCATGTGTGGTAGATGAGACAGTCCATGTGCATGAAGGACAAACTAGGCACATTGGGTCGGGTCTTGTTATTCAGATCCAACTGGGTCTGGTCTTTTGGCATGTTGGGTCAGATCTAAACTAGACCTGTGTTGGACCTATTCACTAAAACGATCAAAACATTGAAACATTGAATCTTTTTGACATGATTCCCACGAAGTTGGGGCCTTTGTGACGATATGGTTCATATGAGACTAATAAAGGGTCTTATATCAAGTATATTTCATGTTACATGAGAAAATTACATGGGAAGTACATGGGGTTAAGGGGCAAGCTGGGTGTGACTACTACTCACCATGAACCATCTCTTTATTATTTAAATTGATTCCTCTACCCCAATATATTGGATTAATTTCATTAAACGTATTTATCTATATTATTTTCCTGAAGGATTATTGGTACCATTTCCTAATCATAGGAGTATGATCCCTTCAAAATTTCTTGTAGTATAGAGTAATTGTAATCCCTCACGAGTCCCTAAGTGAATTATCTATTATTTTTTAATGCCCAATGATAATTCTATAATATTGATGTGATCATCATCACCATGATTTTATCTTTTATATAACATGAAAATCTAAATTGAGTTGTTGGTATCAACCATATCCCCAACTATGATCCTTATATGATGAATCAAATCACCCTTAATATCTATCAGATTATTTCTCTCATAGATGATTCTGATGAATAGTACTTATCGGGGTGGAAGTCATCAGTGTTATCAAGCACAAGACTGTGTTCTCTTAGATGTATGCTTCATGGAATATTTAGATCAAATCCCAATTGTTTGTATATAGTGGTTTTGAAATATCCTTGGAAATGTGGTATGGTTTTAGTATATCTATACATTCATGTAATATGATATAGACATATTCTACTATATTGGTTACTATAGCATTCCATTGTGTATCACTTTTTTTGTCCGGGTGTCCAACAAAGTAATGTTGTAATTACCCCTGAAAATTCGTTACTCACATGTGTCATATCTTGGGCAGATGAGTGAAATTTTTACAGAGTCTAGGGAGGACCAAGACTGGATAGAGACTTATGAGATCAGATAGACTATGGTTTTCTAATTGATTTAGACAGTATCCCTACTACATTTCCATCAGGATTGATAAGGTAGGGTTTTCAAGAAAAGAATTTTTAGAACTGGTTTATAGTATTTCATTTTGGTGGGATTCTATTGTGGACACATTTACTTTCTATAAAATTTATTTTTTTACTATGGTTGTGGTATTTAGTGTCTTCGATGAATATTTTACATAATGTTATTTTACATTTTAGAATTTCTATATTTGAGATGTGTGTGTGTGTATCCATATAGGTACTTTAGGATAATGCCTCACATTTGTGGGATATGCCTACTCAATGCCTGTCCTTCGCCACTAGCATATTAGAGTCAGGCTTCTGTTCATAATAGAATAGACCCTCTAGGAAGGGTCATCATAAGAGTTCTCTATCAAATTATATCCTGGTAATCAAACAATGTATATTCCTTCTTGTCATATAGAACTAGCTGATATGATAGAGCTGAAGACTCAGTTAAATGATCTTGTTGAAAATGATTTATATGCCTCAGTGTTTTACCTTGGGTGGTTCCAATTATCTTTTTAAGAACGATTATGGTTCACATTTCATATTTGTGGATTACTAGAAATTCAATAGGGTCATGTTAACAAATAAATATTTGTTTCAATTAATTGATGACTTGTTTGATTAGTTGACTGGGGAATTTTTTTTAATGCTTGAACATTGATCAGTTTACCATATTTTGTGAATAAAAGAATATGGAATTCAAAAAATCTTCCTTTTGATAATGTATATCCATTATGATTACCTTTTCATGGAATTAGGTGTTACAAATGATCCTATATAATTTATTTATTAAAAGAACATAATGTTTCTTGGGTACCTCTATTAATTAAGGGTGGTCTTTTTGAACGAAATAGTCATTTAATATATGTTTGATGTGGGTCATATGAATCATCTGAGAGCAGTTCTATAATTTTTGAGAACCCACCATCATTATGTCCATCTTTCGAAATGTGATTTCAGGATTCAGGATATAAAATTCCTAGGACACATGGTGTTTGAGTATGGTATATTTGTTGATCTATAGAAGGAGAAATATTATATGAAATGGGAGAAACCACAAAATGTTTTTTAGATTCTAGGATTCATAGGTCTAGTAGGGTTATATAATGAATCTGAAAATGTTATATTGAACATGGACTCTCTAATTACTACACTCACTCAAATGAGAGTAAAATTTTCTTGGGATGTGAAATATCAGAATTAATTAATAGATATAAAACATATTTATACAACAACAATGGTGATGAGTCTTCAAATTGACAGACATGTCTATGTGGTCTTCTATGATGTATTATGTTAGGGTTAGTGTTGCATACTTATGTAAAGGAATCATTTAATTCCATATAGATCTCTATAACATATGACACATGAGAATAATTAAATAAACAATGAACATGTACATGAATACGTGATGTGAAATATTATGAGTTAGTGGTATTACTTTTATAGTGAATGGTATACACTATTTTTCGGCCACATGTGCAAGAGTTAAAAATTATCACAAACAGATATGAATCTATGTCTATGGAATTGAGTGGAATACATGAAATCATTTGATTTTGACATCATTTATACCCTAGTAAAAGGTAATGTTATCACGTTTTCTTTGAGTGGGAATATTGAAACCCCGACCATGATATAATCATCATAATATTGGAACATTATAGATCTCTCTACACAATTTCATATTAGAGTCCATGAATCATGGGTTAAATATTTCATGGCCACTGTTCTGTTGAAATATTATCTTCTTGATATTATTCTTTTGGAACAACATGTTGATGATGAATTAAAAATAATTATATACTCTTATTATCATGGGAAGACCATGGATGAATATTTTTTATCCCTGTAAGAGATTCTATGTTATCAGAATCATTCTTTTGGTACCTTGATTTTTATGGAATATATTGATGGGATATATCCATATAATCTAGTGGGTATTTTACCCTGGAAAAATGAAGTTTTCATATGACATAGGGTTTGTATTCTAGGGGCCATGCATGAAATAGGGTAACGAATAATGTTACTCTCATCTCATTACATTCCAACATGTCTAGGCATTGAACCCGAAATCATCAAGATTTCTCCAAAAACATCTTATTCCTACATAGATATAGGATTCAATTCCAATGGAATTTTTTGTTGGTTTTAGTGATCTGGTTGCATGATTCTGATTCTCAGGAGATATGAGAGTGTGCGGCACTGATGGTAGATATTGTACTCATCGATTTTATATAGAAGATTCTTGAAAGGATTTATTGGTTGATTATTTTTTATAGTATGTGGGTTGTCACATCTTATTACCTTTCTTTCATGTGTTTTTTATAACATTTCATGTTTGTGCTTTTTCATTTTAGGTAGTGCAGATAAGGAGTTGGGAGGATACATGTAACGGTGAATTCATAGATATTTGGGATTTTTTAGCATGAAATCCTTTTATTTCTACAACATAATGTGTAATTAAATAGTTTGTAACAAAGTTTTACGATGTGTAAAATATAAAATAATAATAAATTGATTTTTTAATAATTGGTTAATGATATTTCGGTGTTTATGGGCCTTTATAAATTGAATAAGTGTAATTGGGTTATATGTCATGAAAAGTATAGGGAGTTATATTTAAATTGGAGTCTTAGATAAAATTTATGTTTCCTATTTTACAAATTTCACATTCCCTATACCTATGATACATCCGTAGGTGATTTTGGAGCCCTATAAACCATACCATTCAATTCATTTAGTGATTGATCATTTTTTTGTTACAGTGTGACTCTTTGAGTATGTGGTCTCCATATATCTCATTATCCTTTTATTTTCCTCCTTGTAATTTGATAGACAATCTTAAAATTTATAGATCAAGACTCCTTTTTGTTTAATATTATTTCCTTATTGAGTTAGTCGATCTTTTTCTGGTGTTTTTATATTGGTGGAATATATAGAAAGTGTTGAATTTCCAAAAAAGGTAACTGGTCCTATTTTGATAGGAAAATTTTATTAACAATAAATATCTTGATTTAAATTAAATTTTTTATATAAATTAAATTTCATGAATAAAAATTTAATATATTTATGAAAATCACCAATTACATTGAATGGGTGGCATTGGATTTGAAAATAGATTTAGAGTGAAATTTGGAAGACCCCATTTCTAATGAATAGGGATGTTTTGTAAAATATTATAGAAATTTATTAAATTAAATTGTGGAATGTGAATAGTGAAATTTATTTGATGAAATTTATTTTAAAAATGGTATTTGAGAGAATCTATTAACATGGTATTTATAGAAAATCAATGGTTTAATATTTGAAAAAGGAATGTTTTGATTAAAAATTCGTGTGTTGTTTTCTACATGAAAATCTGAATATTTGAAATTGAGTAATGTGATGAATTTAATGTTAAAATTTTTAAAATCAATTTTCCATATTTATTTGTTATAACTGAATATGAAATCCTAGGTAGATAGTTATTTATTTGGATAACACTATTTTTTATGCCTTATAATAGAGAAAAATCCTAGTGTGGAGGCTCACATCCCTGATGGGATGCTCATGAGACTTCTTTAGCCGATGTCTAAGGGAAATTTGTATACACATATTATCATAGTCTCCATCGCATGAGGGAGATATTTTATATAGTAACTATCATATATTTTGGAAGATGGCTATGTTTCTCATTGTTTATACATGAAATATATTCCACAATTTGTAAAACAATTCTCATGACTTCTAAATTTATAAATTTTTTTATATAAATGATTATTATGCCATTTTTATAGTATTGTGATCAATTGAAATGTAAATAATAGTTTTTAAAAATTTAATTTTGAGATTCCATGATAATTTATTTAATATCATAGACATCATTTGGTTATTTAAATCATTAAATCTAATTTTTGAAACTATACTGAGACACTACAAGAAAGTTATCTCATACCATACATGTGACTTCAATAGTCTATAGATTATTTTCTTCTAGGTTTATAAAAGGGTAAGGAAACACTTGGAGGTAGGAGTATCTATTGATCTTGGGGCTTTGAGTGTTTTTTCTGCTGGGACTTCGGTTGGTATCCTATTTTATGGTAATTTTCTATAGTACTTTGGGTAGTTTACCTATTTGACTTACGGTACAATTCTCCATCGGTAGTTTTTCAATTTATACAAAGTAAATTTTTATCATTATTCAATAATTTTTTGCTGAAATCCAATCCCTTTTTAGTTTTTATGATCCAAAATTTTAGACGTTAACCTATTGGGGTCAATAACTCCTTTCTGGCCACATCAATTCCTGAATAGTTATTACATTACAATGGATCTCAAGTATGTTTTTGGCATTACCATTATAAATCCATTTTTAGATTCCGGTATTCAATGTATTGATCAACTAAATTTGTTAGGTAATAGGATTAGATACCCATTTATGGAAATAACCACATGATATTGCGATGACACCATAAAAAATCCCACTTATTACTCAAAAAGTATAGAAAATGATTAGTTATAAATTGGAATTAAATTTCTTGGGAAATATAATCTCAATCAAACAAAAACACACAGAGATATGATTTGAAGTCTAAAAATAATGTTCCTTGAATGATTTATTCCATTTGAATTATTATGTTATTAAAATGATGCATTAACAAAACAACATTGTCCATAAATAGAGGTGATTGATCATGAAATTCCATAGAAAGTAAAATTGTAATTTATTTATCTAACCCAATATTTATATGGAATCCAATAGTATAAAAACAAGTCCACGAAAAAAACCACCACTAGAAACATCGTTTTCACCCATGTGTGGGATGATTACTACTAGAAACATGGCCATTTCCATGTCCCAACTCTATAATATAATTATTTCATTGATCCCCCAATAATCAATCCCATCCAAAATTATATATTTCCAATTCATAACACCCTACACCTAGATCCATTGAACATGTTCCCTGTTTTTTATGATACATGACCATAGGTGCACATCCCTTTATGGAAGAGGATGACAAGAAACACTCTCTTTATAAGGTGGAATTTTGTAGAGAATATATCCAAATATGAAGATTATTATAAAAGAAGAAAAAATATTATGAATATAAATAATATCAAAAAATCCTTACAATTAAGCTACTCAAACTGAAAATAAATAAACACAACAAAAAATATTATTAAAAATGATAAATAAATTCCTATAATGAAAAATACACAATTTCAAGTTCACATACTACATATATGGAATTAAATAAAATTATTATAAAAACTAGTACCCGGTTTTTTAATGTTCCCTTTTTGAGGTTGAATTTAAAAAAATTAGTGAGATCCATGTTGTAACAAAGAAATCTGCACATCAAGAACGTACCCAAACATATCCCTATAAGGAAAAAATTATTCCATTCAGGTAACCATGGTCTATAATGGTACATGGTTACTATGATTATTAGACTGAGTAGGCCAACACTATTGGAATTTGTTTGTACCTACTCTATACATCACTGATTAGTATTTTTATATTGTCTACAATATTACCCAATGAATTCAAAGTTATATAACCAAGGATAAATGAAACATGAAATTATCATGAAAATCCATAGGGTATCTATTACACCCCAAGCATATATGGGTCACTTCACTTTGAATAATAAAATAATTTGTGTTGTACGCAACATCGAGTTATAACAGACCATGACCAACCAAACTAGACATTATGAATAGTAATACCCACTTTTTAAAATTTTAGAAAATTTATTAATCACAATGAAATTCATTTTTGGATTTGGAATATAAAAATTATCTTAGGGTGAATTTTTAGTATTTTTCTGAAAACATTCAATTTTATATGAATAGTGAAAAACACTGCGTAATTGTATAAAAACTAATTTTTATTTAAATAACATTTAATATTATTTAAATTAATTATAAGCCAAAATAAATAGATAACAAATATATTAGATCAATGTAATTCATTTATGTCATTTTATAAAAAAATGAGATGTATAAAAATTTATTGAATCTTTTAATGTCTTTTATCCACCTTCTTGGAACATTAGAAAATTTTCATAAAACATAATTTTACCACCTCTATCAATTTAATATCAAAACTCTGAGTGACACGGTTGACCTCGGTATGTAAAATGTGGTTCAATAGGATGAATATAACATTTGGTGAATAATATCTTCTGATATTTATTTACCGTGAATAAAAACAAATAATCTAATTAAAGGTAAAAATTATATAATAATAACCCTAAATCATGTCCATTTTCTATTGGATATGTTTTCTAGGAAAAAATAAACCATAGGATTAAAATATTATAGTTTTTTTCCACTAGGATTAGATTAGGACATTAAATATTATTTTAATTAAAGAATAGTTAAATGTGTTAAATTAATATTTTAATAAAGAAAACATTTTTAATATAGGACTATACATATGATAGATTATACTATAAATAGTCATTATAAAGATAAAAAATATTCCCTATATAATTATATTTTATTTATAATTTTCAAACATAATATAATTAAATTTATTTATGAAACAATGATGATACAGTAATTACCTTATTATTAAATGATTTAAATAATTGATATTATAAATATTAATAGAATTGTAAATTGAGACTTTTGATGTATTCCACGAATTATATAGGATAATATGAAATTTTAGGATTAATTAAATAAATTATTTTAAATGATAAAATTTTTCTGACTTTCAGAAAAACCCAATACTAAATAGTGTCAAAATTGACATAAATTAGTTTTTAAAACAAATACTATATTATTAATTGAAATAATACTCTAAAAAATATATGGAACATCCAAAATACACATATATAAATATATATTTAATTACTGATCCACATTGTTTTCTCTTGGTATTTTATAGTATGTATATTAAATATGCAATATAAAAATAGCAGAAGACAATGTAAAAGATTAACTATATTACTAAGAGTTAAATAGTAATGATAATGTTAACATGGTGACCTAAACCTATCTAAATCAACTGAATTAGAGTTTTTCATTCAAAAACCACAATATCATAGAGATAAATCATTCTGGATTCATTATAAACTGAATAGGATTGTATAATAAAATTATATTTCACTCTTTCTTTAAGGATCCCCTGACCTCTCTTATAAAATAGAACTTCCCCTTCCCTAAAATTCACACAACAAAATCCTTTTGGCTCGGCCGACCTATTCTCAAATATTCTCCCAACTACCCTCACATCAACCTAGAAACCTCAATTTGATCAGTAAGCTGGCCTATGAAGCACTTTTGATCAAATCAATGGTAGCAGCCGATGAAGAGGTAATAATTTCATCAACTTTTTCAATGTTCTTTTCTTCTTCCACTTTTTCTATGTTGTTTCCATTAACAAATAATAAATCTAGTTCCATCTATATTCTGTGACGTTATTATAAATATGGAACAACTATATTCCTCATTCTATCCATCATATGAATTGTAAAGTCACTATAAGTGTGTACGTACGACTTATCGTCTCCACGTCGTGGTGTAGTTTGTAATTCAACACTTTAATTTTTGGATGGGTATAATAAAGAGTATAATTGATTTTAATAATAAATATTACATTTTAATGATTCTATATATATGATAGAAAATCCAATTACTTATGATTTTTTCTATATATATAATGTTACTGCCGCTCATTCATACATACCGATTGTCATATCCACAAACGCGATAAATTTCATTTCCCTATCGTAACCATTTGAAGATTAATTTTCATTTTATGAATAAAAAAATGTTTAAATAACATAATATAATTTTTTATATTAATCAAATACATATTATCCATAACAAACATGAATTATGTAATAAAAAGTATAATGGAAATTGAATCACTTTACACACAAAACAATGATACTAATGAAATATTATTTACAATGCACTTTTAGAAGATCATATATGATATCATATTAATTTATGTGGTTCTTTTGTAATTTAGTAACAATTATTTTACTATTATAAAGGAGCTTAACATACCATTAACCTATGAAAATTACAAGTTAAGGGTTAATTTTACAATCTATTTATTTATCTGATTATGTTTATACGTACATATCTACTAGGACTTCTTTATCATCTTCATCCATGTTTCTTAGAAATTTATTTCAAAATTTTTTTACTACTTCGTATAATATGCATTAAATTCGTTTATACCCTTGATTTATAGTTTATAAAATGAGTTGATGAGATTATTTTCGTCATTTTCTAAACGAGTTACTTTATGGAATTTTTGACGAATTAAGAAAAGAATATTTTTTTTACATATACAGATGGTGCGTCTATTTTCTGACATTAGAAGTCCTTTGATGATTAACATAAAAGATTATATGAATATTTTCAAAATAAATGTTTTCTGTAATAATTATGGGACTTTTAAAAGATTTCAAAAGAGAAAGTGATATTTCTCTTAAATAGTTTTGATTTCATCTATGTTGTCATCTTTTGATGTATTTTATAATTGTTTGAAGTTGATGTATTATGATCCAATATTCCATATTTTATTGATTTTTTGTGAAATGTTGGACTATGGATTTTAATTTTTATACCATTCATGGTTTATGGTAATATTATTAACATTTTGTATGCTAGTTTTAATACTAATGTTTATGTTATGTTTCAACTTTTTCATATGAGGAATGCATTGGACATAGTGTGTGACGTGTGGAGCCCACTACAACTCCATGATGCATAGGTTGGATTCATGAGACAAAATAGTTTCTTATCATAGGGCCTTGACAAAATCTTATTTGTAGTCTTGGCACAAGGCCTTGACTATTTGGTTATGATATCCGGCATTATGCATTCCATCATTATAAACGGGGTTGTTGATATTACCTATGATTATTCGACTAGTAGAATATCCATGAGAATAAGAAAATGGAATTAATTGAATTATCTTTTCCATATTATGCCGAAGTGTATGTTCAAAATGATTATGTTTATGTATTTTAGATTTTCAAAAATGTTTATGCATATTTATGAATGTTTCTACTATATTATTATCTTTACTCAGCATCTGATCACTCCCATTTATTATGTTTTATTTTACCCAAGAAGTTAATAAATATATTATGACTGACCTATATGGATAGGATATGGGATATGGGTGTTTTATACAAATAGAAAATGTTGATTTTTCATTTCACTGGGTATTGTAAAACTGATGTATGTATCTATAACTTCCAAGGTTATTATACTAATCGGTCATTCAAGACTTGATCTCTTGTGAGTATGTCAATGTTATTTAATAATGAACTAACTCAGTGTAACTAGGGCCATAGCATTACATCTGGTATCATAGGATATTTAATATAAACATTGGAAGTTAGATTTAAAAAACCTCTGATAATAGAACATTATACTAAGATAGACTATGAGAATTAGTATAGAAGAACGTCCTAGAATTTTGTTAATGTATTGTTTTTGTGTATTTTCCAAGATATACATCCATGTCTAGAAACGAACATGTAGAGGTGTCTTTAGAAATTATGTACCTAGAGGTGAAACCTCCAAAAATGAGTTTTAGGAAGGACTGGGGGTATCCTGGTACATGACAACAGGTCTTGTGGCACTCTTGGTTATGAAACTCTTATCGGATACGGTTAGGATAATTCACATTTTTATTACAAACCAAAAGGAAGGATTTATGAGTAAATAATTCCCTAATGAAAACATTTTTTATGATTATGGATTAAATGCATAAACTGTTCAATTAATGTTTTGTATTTTACTAGTTTAGAATTTTGTATTCTGATTCATAAACTAATCTGGTGTATTATATTATTTAGAAATGGTGAATTGTAGAAGGAATGAAAACTATATCAATGAATGAAATCAATACAGGTATTTCCCTCATAATCAACATAATTACTATGGAGTTGGTGATGCAACTAGTGTTGAACAACTTATAACCATAATGTGACAACTCAATCATGTTGTGAATAATAACCTTACCCGTATTGAGCACCCTAATCCACAATGAAAGGGATCAATGTTATACTACTTATTAAGGACACATCCACCAAAATTAAACAGGACAATAAATCCATTTGTAGCTGAGAAATATATAAGTCCTTAAAGAAAATATTTTATGCTTTGAGGAGTAAAAAAAGGAAAAATCAGTCATGTCATTTTATCGACTCATGGGAGATGCATACCTATAGTGGTCATTTATTCAAAACAGAATTGAAGATGATGAATATCAAATATGTAATAGAGGGAGGTTAATGATTTTTTCTTAGAAAAATAATTTCCTTATAATCATCAATATGATATGGAATGAAATTTTTGATTCATAGGAAAAAGGAGGATGTTAATGTCGAAAAGTACGAGGATAATTTATCATGGTTAACAAGGAATGTAGAAGAATATATACATAACCGTAGGAGTAAGATTTATCAATACATTTATGTGATAAAACCATTTCTCCATATAGCATAATTCTCACAATCCTTCTTATCATACGAAGATATTGTCTCATGTGATATGAAGATAGAAAAGGAACTCCCTATGTCTTATGAATTTAAAGAAAGGAAAGAGAAGAAGAGATATGTTGAAAAAATTTTAAATGGACATAAGGGAAAATGGTAATTGTTGAATATCAATCATGTAGTAAATCTAGGAAGTAACACCCTGGTACTTGACTAAAGGGAATGGGATTCATTTACATGTGTGGTTAAAAAGGCCACCATGCTCATGATTTCAAGGGAATTAATGTGGTTTTCAATATTAAATTGTAAAATTTTAGGGAAATAAGGAATTATTCAAACGAATTTACTAATAATAAAGGAAACGCACATCAAAAAACGAAAATGTAGGATGTCCAAGCGTATGTAATCACTACTACATTGGTTAAAGCTCCGAATGATGTGGTGGCATGTAATTTAATGGTTTCATCAAAATTAGCCATTCTTTATTGAATTCCAGATCATCACATTGTATCATATCATTCTAGTTTTCTATGAAAATTTTATATTTTAAATTTGGATTAAAAATAGAGTTTTCAGTATAAACATATATGGGAAGTATCATTGCAATAATGTTTTGTGAATCAGTTCCCATTAGGGCCTTTAAATGTACATTATCTGCTGATCTCATCATCATACTCATGATTTAATTTGATATAATACAAGTTATGGATTGGCTTTCAAACAAGGATGTAAACATTTATTGTAAGAATAAAGATATTAAAATTATTTATGATTTTAAGAAAAACCTTATTATTAGAGTAGAAACATCACCATTTGATACTTATCTAGACCCACCCACATTAGCTCTAGTAAATTTAATTATTGTGGAGGAAGATAATGAAATTAATATAGGTGAGGAATGTAATGTCAAATAGATGATATACCTATTATGATAGAATATGTGGATATGTTTTTAAAGGTTTTACCTAGACATCCTAAAGAACGATATATTCAGTTTTCCATTGATTTAATATCATGTTCTCACCCCATTAATTTGTTTTATTAAATATTGTTTTCATGGAATATATAAATGAATTTGTAGTGGAATTTATTGATGATATTTTGGTTTACTCAAAAATATATGAAGATCATGAAAATCACTAGTGCACTAGTCAAAAAACCCTTAGAAGAAATGAAATATATGGATGGTTTATCAAGTGTGAATATGGACTTAGAAAACATCAATTCTTAGCCATATTGTCTCAATGTATAGAATCTATGTAGATATTTTAAAGACCAATGAAGTCCATGAATGTCCAGCACTGAAAATTATAAATGAGGTACACAATTTTATTGGTTTTCCATGTTATTATCAGTGTTTTGTACAAAACATTTCCTGATTGGATAACTCCTCAACCAAGCTCCCACGTAATGGGGTTAAATTTATTTGGACCAAAGATTGTAAAAAATGATTTGAATAATTGAAGAAATGATTATTCAATGATCCTATCATGACTCTACCATCAATAAATGATGTGTTAGTTATATATAATGATGCTTTAAAGAAAGGACTTGGTTGTGTCCTTTTGTTGAATGATAATGTTTTTCCTGGGAATCATGATAGATAAAAATACATGAAAAAACAATCCCCCTCATGATATTGAGTTTTTAGTTGTAATATTTGATTTTAAGATTAGGAGGCATTATATATATGGTAAAAAATGTGAGATATATACTGATCAAAAGATTTTAATGTATATTTTTGCACAGAAAGAACACAATATGATGCAAAGACATTGGCATGAAATACTCCAAGATTACGATTCCACTATACACTTCCAATCGGGGAAGGAAAATCGGGTGGCAGATGCATTGAGTAGAAAATATCATGAATTTTTGAAAAAGATGATATTTAAAAGAGATCCTATGTTCATGGATATAGTATAGATATATATAATAATAATCATTAATGTTGAAACATCAATACTTTTTCAAATGTTTTTCAAACAATATTTAGTAGAAAGGATAACAAGCTCTCAGACTGATGACGAGAGGTTTCAATACAAATTTTATTAAGTAAATTATGGGAGATTGATTGACCTTGTATATGAAGACGGAATTTAGATATTTGGGAAGAGACTTTTTGTACCGGACATACCTGATCTAAAAAGGGAATTGTTGGAAGATTCTCATAGATCCAATTTCTCTGTACACAAAGGTAGCATTGTGATATATAAGGATTTGAAGGAAAATGTTTTTGGGACAACAAGAAGAGGGAGATTGCTAATTATGTATCAAGATGTATGGTTTATCAATAGATGAACATGTTGAGTCCTTAATTTTTCTTTATAACTATTCCATTCCATCTCTTTTTTTTAATCACAAACACTCTATGTTATGGAAAATTTATTTTCCCCTATATTTTTTATCATAAGGAAAATTTTACTTCCACAAGGAATTTTAACCATAGAATGTTTTCATTGTTCATCTTCTAATCTAACTCATTTTATTTCTAAGTATGAAAATCATTTTTTTATCTAAATACTTGGAATATTATAAATACTCAAATATAGAGCATTATATTTTTAGAATCTGAATTCAGGTTCCAAATTCTATGAATTCGGACTCCGAACAATCTGTGTTCAGACTCCGAATTCTTAGAATTCAAATTCCAAACATTCTGAATTCAGGCTCCAAATTCTTATGAATTCAGAACTCCAATTTCCCTGAAATTCAGACTCCAAATTCTTATGAATTAAGACTCAAAATTTCCATGAAACTCGGACTCTGGAATTCAATAGAATTTGGTTCTAAATTCTTTTGATGATAGAATCCAAATATTCTTTTATTATAGACACTGAATGGTTTGTTGGTCAGACTCGGAATGTTCAATTTTTCCTTAAACTCTGAAAAAATGAATTTGGCTAAGAAACCATTTTTTTCCTACTATTTTTATAGTTTTAATACAATGTCGTGATTTTTTTTCTAATCAACCATTGTTTGAGTGACACATGTACAGGTCCCTCTGAAATTCATGAATAAATATGAATGTTGGAGGAGTGTGTCAACCACTGGAAATATTCCTATAAATTGAAGCTCATTTAAATGATCTAAATACTATTCTACGACTCTAGAGATTACATGTTGCTGAAGTTATTTCTATTGAGAGACTCTCATTCTTTGTGTGTACTGAAAATCATGTTCAAATTTAATTTTTCTGACTCCTAATGTTGTTGAGTACATTAGAGGGCTTCTGGGGATATTAAGACAGAGGTGCCGACTACAACGAAGTTCGAGGGATTGCGGGGATAGCAAGATAGATTCTGATATTTATATTGAGGGCTTACCCAGGTGTGGGTATGATATAATTTCTTGAATGTATAAATCAAGGGTCCTTTATCCAGGGTTGTTGGATACTCTTCACTTTGGGTTAAATGATTTACTGTTTTTACTTGTATTGTTTCTGGTTTTCCGCTGAATTTTGGTTTTTATGGAAATTATAACTATCTTATAATTTATTATATATTTACTCTGACTAGTTTGTTTCTATATGCTATAAGTTATAATCATTATCATTGTAATATTTTCTTCTGTTTCATTTATGGATCCACATTTCTGGAATCATGTAAGTTTATAGAACTAAGAGGTTCTTGAATTTAACTTGTTTATCCTTGTTAAAAATTACCATCTTTAAAATCTCCAACTGAATTTTTTAAATTATACAGTTCATCCCCTTCTTGTATATTGAGAAACTACGTTCATTATTTCAATACTAAAACTGGTATCAGGTTAGGTATTTGAAATAATTATATCCACAAATAAGTTTTCTTGCTCAATTTTTTCATTGTTCTATATTTTTCATGATTTGGATATTTTTATCCTTTTTTATTATCTTTTATTACTATATTGTTTGTGTGTAAATACATTTTCTTTTAGATGGTAGTAATGGCTGGTGGTTCAATTGATAATCCTAATCCTACTAGACCACCTGTTTTTGATGGGAATGATTACAAATAATGGAGAGATCGTATGAGGACTTATGTTATTAACACTATAGTGGACAACATTTTTATGCTTACAATAGATTACAAGATTCTTTATAAGGATGTCAACACATTCACTAATCAAGATAATTCAGAATATGAACTAATCTATAAGGTACACAATACATTGTTCTGTTCTATGGCCATAAATATATAGAGCCATATTTTTTCATGTGAAGATGCAAATTTTGTTTAGATGAAGCATGAATTAACTATTTTTGGAACTTCCAATGTTATTGAAACATGAAGAGATATTCTTAGATAAGAGTTTCTTGGTTTTTTCTATCCTTGTAGAGAACCTATATGTATGTTACAGAAGAGAATTTGGACTATTTTCCACAGCTTACAATCCAAGGGTGAAAAAGGTTTGGATGATGAGGTACATGTAGACAATACTATAGACATCACGCCTAATGAGTGGGTATACTAGAGGAAAACTATAGACGAGAATAGGAATGTATCACAGATTACTCTTGCTGAGATTTTTGGAACACTTCTTCAACAAGAGACAAGAATGAAGAGAGATGCTAATAATATCAAGAAGACGAATGGGAATGGATGTTTTGCTTTTACAACCACCGCTAATCATATGAAAGCCAGGAACCCTGATATAGTTACAAGATCTAAATCTAACAAGGTCACTTTTTTATCCGAATCAAGTGTAAGTGAAAATTGTGAGAATTAAATACCTAATAATGATCGAAGGATGAAGAAGATATTTTGGAATAAAGGATTTTAGTATAGATAACAGAATAAAGAAATAAAGGATAAGAATGAATCTAAAGTCACTTGTTATGAATGAAAAAGAGCTGGACATATAAGGCCAGATTTTCCTATGCTTAAGAGATTAGATATGTCGGAAAATCATTCCTAGAGGAATAGAAATAAGTACTAAAAATATAATTCTAATAATGTTTTGAAAGATAATGACACTTGTAGTGCCCGTAGTGGAGTCTCTTCTAATGAATCCTTATATTAAGAATCTTCTAGACATAATAATCTTAGTCTAACATCTAGACTACATGATGAAAATAATTGTTTAATGGAAATGGTACACAATGTTGAATCCATCACCAATCTATAATTGAATTCTAATTATAATTATAATAAATACAATGAATCCTTGTATTAAGAATATTAATCTGATGAAAATAATACATTAACTACCTATGATGAAGTTTCTTGGTTTGCTACGCTATTTGAAAATGAATATTCTAAAGTCACGAAAAGGCTTGATAAGACAATTTCTTGAATTTATATTCTTGATATATAATTATCATATCATTATAAGGATCTTGGTATGAATCCCCTTGATTTTGAAACTATTTCAAAAAACATAATTCATGTTAATTTTGAGAAGGATATACATTCTAAAGAACTTGAAAAAGGAATTTCATTGAAAAGTGTTTTCGATCCTAACTCTAGTGATAAAACAGATGTTTTTAAGAATAATAACATATTTATTAGACTATAGTGAGAAATATTTACCTTGAAGTAGTGTTTTTTCAACTTTACCTTAGTTAATGAAAATCCTGATAAGATGTATTCCCAATTTCAACCTTTATGGAATAATTATGGATTTGGTTATACTTTTTCAAAAATGATTTTTAGTAAAAATTATTTTGTTATTCAAAATGATATGTTCTACACTAAGTGTCACTGTGGACGACATTGGGAAAAAAATCATTAACCTAATCTAAGTCTTTAGGTATTCATAAAGCTATTTTTTCATAGAAAATGTGGATACCAACAATTTTTCATTCTAAAATTACCAGATCCAAGGAAGTTTTGCTTCTGAATGTATAAATCTCTTATTTTTATGAAAATAATAATAGTACCAACTACAATACATGGTACATAGATAGTGGATGTTCCCGACATATGACTGGTAATAGAAAAATCTTTGAAAATATTATCAAGACGAAAAGAGGAAAAGATACTTTTGAAGATGATTCTAAGGGGGAATTTACTAGTATAGGTAAAATTATTTGACATGGAAATCAATGATTTTAAATAATTTATTTTTTTAAGGGTATTAAGAATAAACCCATTAGCATAAGTCATTTATGTGATAAAGGATTCCTTGTGAATTATAGGAATGACAAGTTCTTAGTACACAATTTCAAGGAAGAGTTAATTCTTTCTTCCAATAGGAAAGGTTATGTATATAAACTAAACTTAGAAGATCATATAATCCACAATCTACATTCACTTAGAGTGATTGATGATCATTCATGGTTGTGGAATTGATGTTTAGGAAATGGTAACCTTAATAACCAATGAAAACTCTCTAATAAAAGAATATTTAAAGATATACTGGAGCATATATTTGATTCTTCAAATGCTAGTGATTCTTTTCAATAAATCATGAAACATAAATGATGTTTTAAATAAGTTGGTGAGGTCCCAACTACTGATGCATTACAGTTAGTGCATATGTATCTTTTTGGTCTAACACAAACTGGAATTATTGGAGGCAAATATTTTGTATTTTTCTTAGTTGGTGATTACACTAGATTTACGTGGGTCTATTTTCATGCAAATAAATATGATGCTTTTTATTATTTCAAAAGTTTTAGATCCGATGTTAAAAATGGGAAAACATACCTTTGTTAAGAATTCATAGGGATCATGGAGGAGAATTAAAAAATTATGATTTTGAACGATTTAGTAGGAGAAAAGAAATTAATAATAACTTCTTAGTAGCAAGAACACCCCCAACGAAATGGTGTTATAAAAATAAGAGATATAATTCTTCAAGATATATTAAGAACCATATTGAGTGAATATTTGGTAGCTATTCATTTTTGGGCTAAAGGTGTAAGAAGTGCTTGTCATTGTATAAATTGTGTTGTGATTAAACCTTTTCATAATAAAACTATGTTGGGAAAAAATCCCTCAAGGTATCATTGAATTATTTTTGAGGTGATTTTGTTTTTTTGACAATGTGACCATCTGTGTTGTGATTTTTGACAACGCAAACCATTACATACATATTTGATGACAAATGGGATTCCATGTTGGAATGTCGAGTTCAAGAGCGGTGGTCAATGATCCATATTTGATTCAAGAACGTTGAAAAAGGAATGGATGATCTGGAGGTGGTATAAAAAGAACATATACAAGGTGGTGCCATTTTTTAGTGTATTCCAAATTTGTGGGCATGAAAATCGAAAAATGAAGAAATGTGTTTTTGGAAAAAGAACTTGTGCGCAAAGTTCTTGGAAGATAGGAAAAATTTCACGCCATATGTTTTTTATGATCAGGTCATAAAAATATGGCAATGGGATGAGGATCACATAAGTATTCAGTTGGTCGCGCAGGTGACTTGCACGCTGAGAAAGGACTAGCGCACTGGTGCCTATGAGATTTGGAAACTTGAACGCCTGTTGTTTTTCAAGATTAGAAGATAAAAATATGGAAAATGATAGAGGGTCGTGTAGGTGTTTGGTTTTGTTGCACAAGTGTCTAGGAGGACAGCAGACTTGCACGCTGAAACATGCACGCAGAGGGGTGACTTGCGCGGCGTCGTGCTGGGTGTCCCAAATGCATATATATACTGTACCACCCCTCCTCATTTCTCACCGGAGTTCAAAACTTATAGAAATCATAGCTCCTGTCGCGCATGTGTGGAAGTCATGCATGTTGTGATGTGTCGCGCAAGTGGGAATTGCACGCCAGTATTGAAAGTTGTGCACGAAATGCGAGTTGCCTGAATGAGGTGTTTTAGTAGAGGAAGGAAGTGGGTCGCGCAGTATTGGAGTTGAAGAAGCTGGTGTTGTTCAATTAGTTGAGTTAGACTTGCACCCCAGTTGTGACTTGCGCTCTGATACTTGCGAACTGTATTTGACTTTCACACCAAGTATGGTTGATTCCCCATTAGTGTTTTCATGCTGCGTGGAAGCTGGAAGGTTTCCCAATACCTTTGTTGCAAAGGGATATTCATCTACGGGTGAAAGATGGAATTCAACAGAGCATCTACATGTAGAACAAGATGCATTCCTTCATGAAAATGAAGAGACCTATATGTTTATAAACTGTGATCTAATTCCTTCTAGAACAGTGAGCAAAGGAAGAGAAAGAAGGTGATCCTCTCCACCGGTAGTGATCCAGAGATATAGAAAGAGGGAGTGACCCTCGGGAAAACAGTGATCTGACCCTGAACATTATAAACGAAGTGATCATGGGCAAAGAAGTGATCTAGCCCAAACCTTTTAATCCACATCTAGTGATGTTTAGTGGAATTTGGTACGACCAAAAAATTGTAAATGTATGATCTTTGGAAGTAGCGCTTAGTGGTGAACCATGTAAAATTGATGTGTCATGTGCTTTCTTTACTTGCATATTATATTGTGCAATAGGAAAGAGAGATAAGAGTGTTTTTATTAACAGTGACACAAGATCAGAACGAGATTTAATTTTTAATTAGTCATACCCTGATTCACCCCCTCTCAGGGTATTCAGCCTTATGGACCTAACAATTGGTATCAGAGCGAAAGGTTTATATTTTTTCTTCTCATAACAGCATTCACTAATCATAATGGGATTCCGATATTTTACTAATTTAATTTTTATATATGGAATGATCGGATGCAACAATATTTCCGATCTTTGGGAATGGATGTGTCTTCAGTTGCTATGCATGGTATCACAGCTGATATTAATAGTGGTGTATTACTCGATGGTGAGCATAATGATTTGGATGCTGATGAAAAAGGAAGCATTGCCTTAGGTAGATCCCTTTCCAATACCATCTATACAAAGGTGATGTCATGAAAAATGTCACATGCCATGTGGGAAAAACTATTGAATATATATGATGGAGATACAAAGTTCAGAGAGGTAAAGCTGCAAGTGATGTGGAATAAGTATGAAGATCTGAAGACGAACCTGAATGAGTCTTTGATGCATTATTTGATAGGGTAAATACTATTGTGGAAGATATTCATGGACTTTTTGATGTCATTGAAGACATAAAAATTGTAAAGCGTATCTTGAGGAAGATTCTACCACAATTCAATCTGAAAGCGTTAGTAATAGAATATAAAGATCCCAAGGAGCTGACATTGGAAAATTTGAACAATACCTTGGTTTCATATGAGATGAGGAATGATGATATCGAGGCTATGGAAAAGCAGAAATCCAATGATATGGAATTTAAGGCCATGAAAAAGCTCACCATTGATGATTCTCAGGAAGAAGAAGAATCAGATGAGGTGATGTCATTACTTTCATCAAATCTGCAAAGAGTAAAATGAATGTTTAAAGGGAAACTTCCACTAGCATGCTTTCTATTTGGAAAGGTTTTTCATCTTGCAGAAGGTGCACCAAAAATTTTCAAGATAACGATAATGATTATGAAAAGGTTGAAATTCACATGAATAAGTCTTCAGCATTTGTGAAAGGGAAGAAACAATTCAAGAGAATTTTTATAAAGAATAATAATCTTTTTTCACAAGAAATAGACAGTTCAGATGAGTCTTAGGATGAAGAGTTTGAGGAGTTTGATAATTGTAAATATCATGGAAAAAATTCAATGGTGGCTATTGTTGGTAGTGCTCAAGAAAAGGAAGAAACTGACGCAGAAGAAGAAGAAGAAATTGAAGGTAGAGTTGACATGGATGCGGAATTAGAAGCATCTCTTGAAGAGATAGATATATGGAGAGAAAAAAACAAGAATGATAACAAGGTGGTACATGATGCCAAACTCTAAATGCAACATCAGGAAGAAGAGATGTCTGAGCCTATAAAAGAAATAGAAAACCTTAAAACGTAAAGGTCATAGAGCACAAAAATGGTTGATGAGAATAAGCTCAATATTGAAGAATGGAAAAGGGGGATCGATGTCTTGAACAGAATGTTTACAGATCACATCAAGCATATCGAAGAGCTTGAAGAGGAAGTTGTCGGTCTGTAGAGAAAAGTCAAAGACCAGGAAAAACCTATGATTCCTAACACATTCTTGGGAAGGCAGGTTGTTGTGAAGACTGAATAGATGAAAGAGGATCCTATTAGTTCAGTAAGGAAGAAGCAGCAAGTGAGCTCAGAAGTTAAGGATGTTTCAAGGGTTAATCAGAAACAAAAATCTGTGACAATTGAAATCAGACTACAAGCACCAGTCCCAAGATTGAAGGTTGATTTAGGCATGAAGAAGAATCAGAATATTCAAAGATCCCTAGGGGAAACTCGAATTGCTGAAGTACCACAATGGAATGCACCAAATATCCGGTGTTATTATTGCGGGAAGATGGGACATTCACAGTATGTGTGTTCCATAACCAAAAGATATTGAAGGGAAAAAGAATAGAGGTGGAACCCAAACAGAGAACGGTTGTGTTGAACATATTTCAAAGGACCCTGTTTTTGGTGTGGAGGATTTGGACATATGGATAGGTACTGTACATCAAACGTACCGAGAAATGAGCCAAAGTATAATCAAAACGTTCGCAAGCAGCATATCAATAAACTAATAGGTGAGTTAAAAATACAGAATAGATCTGTGGATTTGCAAGTCAAAGATGGTCCATCATTCTCTGAGAAAGAACATAAGTCTCAATCTGTGATGAGTGTGTAGGAAAAATTATAGACCAAGAATAAGAAAGATGAAAAGGTAGTAGTTGTATAAATTTCCCTTAAAGCTTTAGATCGTTTAGGAATATGGATCCTTGACAGTGGTTTCACATCCCATATTACTAGGAACAAGGATTTCCTTACAGACATAAAATATGACAAAGAAGGAGTTGTCATGTTTGGGAATGATTAAGGGCTGAATATTGTTGGTTCTGGAAAGGCCGAATTTTGGGGGAAATGAAATTAGACGTGCTGATGTATTGGTAGTAGAGGGGATTAGTTATAACTTACTCAGTGTCAGTAAATTATGTGACTCTGGGCACTCTATCTGATTTACCAAGAAGATGTGTGTTGTGAAAGAAAAATATGGAGCAGTTGTTCTATAAGGAAAAATGAAAAAGGAAAATCATTACCTTGTAAATGGGGAAGAAGATATGTACCTTTTATCCATAGAAGAAGAAAACCAATTGTGGAATAAGCAACTTGGTCATCTATGGAAACCATACAGGGAAGTTCTGGTAATGTGTGACGCTGCTAGTGACCTTACCAAACTATCAGGTTATCGCACTCATACATGTGATGCATTCCAACAGGGGAAGATAATCTGAAAGACAATCATGCCAAAGGAAAAAAAATAAACTAGAGTACTCTAATATGTGCATTCTTATATATGTGGACCTATCTCACCACGATCTTTAAATGGGAAAATGTATTATCTTCTTTTCATTGATGAGTATAGTATAATGGCCTGGGTATTTGTTGTTACCCATAAGTTAAAGGTATTCAGTTGCATAAAGAAGTATAGGATGGAATCCGAAAATATTCTTTGGCATTAAAATATATAGTTTCATACTAATAACATTATGGAATTCACAAACAGTCAAGTAGAAAAATCTCTCGAGAAACACAGGATAAGGCATCATGTTTCATCAGTGAGAACTCCCCAATAGAATGGAGTGGTTGAGAGGACAAATCTGATGATCGACAACATGGCCAGAAAAATGCTTATTGAAAAGGACCTACCAGAGAAATTTTGGAAGGAAGCAGTTTTCACATCAGTATATATTTTGAACAGGTCTCTGTTGTATCCGAAAGAAGGGAAGACTCTGTATGAAATGTGGTACATAAAGAAGCCAATGCTGAAATACTTTCGAATCTTTTGGAGAAATTTCTTCATTCCCAAGAAAGAAAATCACAGGAAGATTGAGTCATGATGATGTCACGACCCGTCCTCGGGGCCCGTGCCGTGACTACCCCAAGCCCTCCTTCCATAGGCCAGGGGCTGGCGACTAGCACCAAGGCGTAAAATTCCCGGTAAATAGGGAAGGCATTACCTTTATAAGTAACAACCACCACAGAGTCAACAAGCAGAAGTAACTACAAAGTGCAGAAAAGTAAAGGGGTCCGGAATACAAGCCCAACTGAAAGTACAACTGAAAAGTAAAGTACAGCAACTGAAGAAAAGACGGCGGCCTCGTGTCGTCCACTGGCAATCCCATCTGAAGGGTGGGTACAGATAGCCTCCAGGCTCCTCGGGTCCCACGTCCGCTCCGAGCACGTCCCGCCCAGTGGTCCACCTCCAGGTACCGTCCTGCTCCACGCCCCAACCGCGATCAGCGCTGTCCGTCGTCTGCATCCAACACAACAAGGTGCGGGCATAGCCCGTGCAGGGGTGAGTATAAGCTACTCAGTAAGGACCCCGAGACCCCCGAAGGTCTCCCGAAATCCACAAAGGATATAGCACAAAAGAATGATGCAATCACGAAGTAACATCTGACTCGACTTAGGTATATGACCATACATATACCTAAGTCCCCAATTCTAGCTCTGCTCACGAGCTCAAGAACAACTCAATCCACAAAGGAAATCAAGACTCAAATCCACAAGGAGAGTAAACAGTAAATCCACATAGGATAGTTCAACACAATCCACAAAGGAGAGTAACATAAGATTCAGCTCAACCAGGTATACTTTTTCAGATGACGTCAAAGACGATCACTGATCCATCTAAGTCGTCGGACCCACGAAGGATCGATAGGTACTAACCCCTGCAAAAGAACCACGTAGGATCGGGCTCACACAGAACCTGTAGGCAGTGGCTCACACAGAACCGGTAGTAAGGACCCACATAGGATCGGGCTCACACAGAACCTGTAGCACTGATCCACGTAGGATCGCTGAGTGCAGTAGTCGACGCAGTCCACTGAGGATCTCTGCACATTCGTCGCCGCAGTCCACGAAGGATCTCTGCTCTGCCGTCGTCGCAGTCCACTGAGGATCTCTGCTCTGCCGTCGTCGCAGTCCCCGGAGGATCTCTGCTCTGTCGTCGAAGTCACAGCCAGCGCTAGGGTTCCCGCACATAGCGAGCTCGTTTAGGAGGGTCCGCTCCACGAGCCGAGAGGCTGATACATCAACTGACACTTAGTCCGAAGTTGAGGTATCCAAACGTTCCATATCGACAACAGGATCTCAAAGCAACAGACGGCGCGTCAATCGGACGCCCGGTCTGAGAGTTATTGGCATTTTCGTCCCAGGGGCCCGGTTGGTTTTTAGAGCAATACCAACCCGACCGTACTCCGCCTGTATCCGATCCTCGGGCGGAGTATGCCAAAAGTTCCATCTCACTTAGAGGAAACTACCACAGCTTACGGTACGTCGATCGGACGTCCGTAGCTCAAGTTATGAGCGTTTCCGCTCCGAGGGCCCGGTTGGTTTCGTGTACGAACCAACCCGGCCGAACCCAAAGTCTTCTGAAACCTTGAGTATAATATACCGAAATGACCGTCTCGATCCAAGGATCGCGTAGCCACGAACGGTTCTTCAATCGGAGGTCTCAGGCCCAAGATATGGGCAAAAGACCGAAGAAGGCCCGAAAACGGGGGTTCTGGGCCCGGGGCGACCCGGCCCGAACGCCCCCTGGGTCGGCCGAACCGGGTCGGCCCAAACCGGGTCGGTCCGGCCTGGGCGCGGCCCGGCCGACCGGACCGGCCGGCTCGGCTTCGGTCGAGCGGCCGAAGGAACTGCCGCGGGTTTGACCCGCGGCTTGGTGGAAACGCGGCCCCGCGGGGGGCCGCCTGTCACGCGGACGCGGCCGGGCCGCCGCGTCCCTCCCCGGTTCTGCGCGGCCGCGGAACCGGCCGCCGCCGCCGCGGCTTCAGCCGTGGAGGATCTTCTCCACGGCGGCGCGCCGGGCGCCGCCGCCTCCGGCTGCCGGCGCCGCCGCGCCGACGACCCGCGCCGCCGCCGCCTTCCGCGGGCCGCCGGAGTTGCTCCGATGGCCCGTTTTGCCTCCCGTCTGCGCCGTTGCTCCTCCCGGGGGCCGATCTTCACTGCGGGGTCAATGGATCGCCCTTGCCGCACAGTTCGTCGTCGTCCGCCAAATCCGCACAACAATAGATCGGCGGAGGGTTGCCGGGTCTTGTTCGTTAGATCCGCACCCTCCGCGTTAGTCATAAACTCAATGGGGGAAAAGGAAAAACCAATCAACAATTTTAAATAAATTAAAATTGTTCCGTTATCAGGTTCTTTATTTCAAATGAATAAACACGGGAAAGAATTATCAAGAAAATAAACCCCTACCTTGTCGTCGTCGGACGTGAGGTCGTCGCGGAATCGCTCGTCGCGGAAGGGACGTTCGTCGCACCGCGGGAAAAACGTCGCGCCGATGATCTCCGGATCTAGAACAAACGGATTTAATTAATTAAATACGTTGTTATTGAAAATAAAAAGGGAGAAATAAACGATTCGTTTCTCACCTTAATTGCCGAACGAGGATCGGCCGCGGAAGAAGATGTGTCGCCGAAGAACGTCGCGGGTAGAGCTCGTCGACGTCGCAGATCACGGTGTGCGTCGTCGAATTCCGGTCGCCGGCGTTCTTCGCGTTCTTCGCGTTCTTCGCGTTCTTCGCGAGGATGGGAGATGATGAAACAAAGATCATCTCAAATCCTTTCAAAGGATTTTTTAGGTTGGTCTTATTTTATAAACATGCCAACAAACGCAAAAGCGTAAGTAACGACCCATCAGTTTGTTGAATTAATTCAACGAGCGAAACAGCCCATTTAATTCACGAAATAAACCGCTCAATTAAATGGTCTGTTAAGAATTTAAGAAAACGTGTCGGTTGACTTTTCAGTTACTTTGACGGGTTTTCGCGGGTGCGTTACTTAGCGAAAGAAACGACGGGGCTCGTGCGGGCCCCACCTCACAAATATCCTACCAAGGGGGTAGGATATTTCTGGATAGCACCCTATCCACTTTAACTCAGTTCAAGTGGCTTCCAAGCGGCTTCCAAGCAGCTTAAGTGAAATAAAATAAAGTTGTCGCAAAAATTTTATTTTATTTCTGACTTTAAGCCCCAAAATTTAAAAACCACGTCTGAGAAAACGCAACTCCTGAGGAGGCATTTCTAAGCAAATACCGGCGCTGCGATTTCATCGGTGCCCTCAGAATTCGATTCCGGGCACCGGTTCAAAAGATAGAAAAACCCGCTCGTCCCTTCACTGAACGTACCCGAGCCAAACTTCGGAAATTGATTCCGGGCACACCGGGCCTCGGAATCAGGTGCCGTCTGAAGCTGCGCTCTTGTAAAATTCCAAAGAAAATTAAGAAAAAAATTTCCTTGAAATTTGCGGGTCTTTATATTACTCCCACCTCAGGGCTTTACGTCCCCGTAAAGATACATCAAAAACTAGGGGAACAAATGGGGGTACTGAGCACGCATCTGAGCCTCCCGCTCCCAAGTGCTCTCCTGGAGGTTCACGTGCTGCCATCTGACGCGCACAAGAGGAATCGACCGCCCACGTAGGGCCCGCTCCTATCGATCCTCGATCTCCACTGGGACCTCCGCAAAAGTCGCCCCATCGTCCACGTCCAGCTCCCTAAAGTCGATGATGTGCGTCGGGTCGTGCACGTATCTCCTCAGGTGAGACACTTGGAAGACGTCGTGCACCCGGTGCAACTGAGGTGGTAGATCCAGGCGATAAGCCACCTCTCCTATCCTGCTGAGGACCTGGAAAGGCCCGATGAAGCGTGGAGACAACTTGCCGCCTCGGCCAAATCTCCGTAAACCACGTCGAGGTGAGGCACGCAAAAAGACGTGGTCGCCATCCTCGAACTCTAGTGGCCTCCGCCTCCTGTCAGCATATGACTTCTGCCGGCTCTGAGCTGTCCTCATCCTCTCCTGGATGATCTGGACCTTCTCTGTCGTGGCTCGGACCATCTCTGGTCCCACGAGTGCTGACTCCCCAGGGTCTGTCCAGCACAACGGTGATCTGCAGGGTCTGCCGTACAACGTCTCGTATGGTGCCATCCCGATGGTGGAGTGGTAGCTGTTGTTGTACGCGAACTCCACCAAGGGTAGGTGGTCCTCCCAGCTGCGACCAAAGTCGAGAACACATGCACGGAGCATGTCCTCGAGTGTCTGTATGGTCCTCTCAGTCTGACCATCCGTCTGAGGGTGGAAGGCTGTGCTCAGATGGAGCCGCGTCCCGAACGCCTCCTGCAACCCCTTCCAAAGCCGGGAAGTGAAACGGGCATCTCGATCGGAGACGATAGACGATGGCACACCGTGAAGCCATACGATCTCCTGGACGTAAAGACGTCCCAAGCTCTCCACTGAGCCCTGCTCTCTGATGGGTAAGAAGTGTGCCGACTTGGTGAGTCGGTCGACAATCACCCAAATGGAGTCGTGACCTCTGGAAGTGCGTGGAAGTCCAGTCACGAAGTCCATAGATATGCCATCCCACCTCCACTCCGGGACCTCCAAGGGCTGTACCAAGCCTGCTGGTACCTGATGCTCTACCTTCACGTGCTAGCAGGTGAGGCATCGTGAAACGAACTCTGCCACAGCTTTCTTCATGCCCGGCCACCAGTGCTGTCGCCTGAGATCCTGGTACATCTTCGCCACTCCGGGATGCACCGCCAAGGGAGAAGTGTGAAACTCTCTCAGCACCTCCTATCGTAAAGCGACTGGTACGAAGGTACGTCCTCTGTAAAGTATGTCGTGCTTTGCTCCAAGGGAGAAACCATCAGGCGCCTGACCTGAGGATATCAGTGCACGCCGGGTCTCACAGTCAGCGTCCTCACGCTGAGCCTCTCTGACCCGCTGTAGAAGTGGAGGAGAGACTGTGAGAGACTGAAGAAAGGCTGCTCCGTCTCTATCCACAAAGGATATCTGTAAGGAGGCTAGCTGCTCAGTCGCCTCCTCAAGTAGCTGAATGCCCGTCCTCCTGCTGAGGGCATCGGCTACCACGTTCCCCTTCCCAGGAGTATAGACTATCTCAAAGTCATAGTCCTGGAGGAACTCAATCCATCTCCGCTGTCTCAGGTTCAGGTCCTTCTGAGAGAAGATATACCTGAGACTCTGGTGGTCAGAAAAGACTGTGAAGCGCTCGCCCATCAGATAGTGCCGCCAAGTCTTCAGAGCGAAGACCACTGCTGCTAACTCCAGGTCATGAGTGGCGTAGTTCTGCTCATGCGGCCTCAACTGACGTGATCCGTAGGCGATCACGGCCCGCTCCTGCATCAGGACGCACCCGAGTCCAGTCCCTGATGCATCGCAGTAAACTACGTACCCAACTCCCTCCTCAGGCAACCTCAAGATAGGTGCGCTGGTCAATCTCTGTCTCAGCTCTTGGAAGCCCTGCTGACATCTGTCTGACCACACGAAGGGTTTCCCCTTCTTCTTCAAAGCTGAGAGTGGTGCCGCAACTCTGGAGAAGTCTGGCACGAATCTCCGATAGTATCCGGCTAGGCCCAAGAAGCTCTGCACCTCCGTCACGCTCTTGGGTGGCTCCCAAGCTAGCACTGCCTCGATCTTCGCGGGATCCACTGCAACTCCCACCTCAGAGATGACGTGCCCCAAGAAATGGACCTCACGTAACCAGAACTGGCACTTTGAGAGCTTTCCATAAAGCTGGTGCTCTCGGAGTGTGTCTAGCACAACTCGCAGGTGGTAGGCATGTTCCTCCTCAGTCGTCGAGTATACCAAAATGTCGTCAATGAAGACCACGACAAATCGGTCGAGGTATGGCTGGAAGATCCTATTCATGAGGCTCATGAACACTGCTGGAGCATTGGTTACGCCGAACGGCATAACCAAGAACTCATAATGGCCATACCGACACCTGAAGGTCGTCTTCTGCACGTCCTCATCTCGAACTCTGAGCTGATGATAGCCTGACCGGCGGTCTATCTTCGAGAACCACCGCGCTCCCTTGAGCTGATCGAAGAGGTCATCAATCCGTGGCAGTGGATACTTGTTCCTCACTGTCACCTGGTTCAAGCGACGATTGTCGACACACAGTCGCAAGCTCCCGTCCGCCTTCTTGGCGAACAAAATCAGGGAAGCCCAGGGTGAAACACTGGGTCGGATAAACCCCTTGCTCTGCAAGTCCTCCAACTGTACCCGCAGCTCTCGAAGCTCGGCGGGGGCCATCCGATATGCTGGAGTAGATATCGGGGCTGTCCCGGGGTACAAGTCGATGTAAAAGTCTACCTCTCTACGAGGAGGTAGCCCTGGAACGTCGTCGGGAAAGACGTCCACGTACTGGTCCACCACTGCAGGAAAAACTGGACTCCGCACGTCCACTGCTCCTAGGATGAGGCTAGCCAACTGATGAGAGATGGGCTGCACTCTCCTCCGCGGAAGTCCATCCTGTGCTGCAAAGGTTCCCTTCTCACCGGTGAAGGTAAACCTACTCCTGTCGGTGCGAACACATCGCACCTTGCGCCTAAAACAGTCGATCTGGGCATGAACCGTGGATAGCCAATCCATGCCCAAGATGACGTCGTAAGGCCTCGACGCCGCTACAAGGAGATCCCAGCCGAAGCTCTCGCCTCCTAGAGTAAGCTCACACTACCGGCACCAGTGCGTAATCGTCGAGTCTGCTCCCGTAGGAGTCTCTAGCCGTAAGGATCGAGCCAACGGCTCAGTCGGAATCTCCGAGCTCCGAACAAGGGCAGAGGCTATGAAAGAGTGACTCGCTCCTGTGTCTATAAGTACTGCAGCAAGGGTTGAATAGACACAGATCGTAACTCGAATCATCTCTGGCAAGTCGGGGTTGTAGGCCTCCACTGCCTGGAGCTGGGCCTGTCCCTGCCCGCCAGCTCCATGTGGTCGAGGTGGCCCTCCTGGTGGTGGTGGGGGTAGAGCCTGGAAGCGTCGCCCACCACCCGCTGCTCGGCCAGCTCCTCTTCCTCGTCCGCCTCCTCCCTGCGGACCGCCACGGTCGACCCTCTGCCTCTGCCTGGCTGGCCCCTCCACCGACTGCTGCTCCTCTGATCGGCGAGTCGGGCAGTCACGAGCCATGTGACCCTGCCCGCCGCAAGAGTAGCACAGCCTGCCTCTCAGAAGGCTGGCACTCCGCTGTGTGCCCTGCACTGCTGAGCCGGTGTCCTGAGGCCGTCTGCGTGGGGGTCTGGTCTGCCTGGACCCGAGAGTCATCCGTCGGCTACCGGCTGCCGAAGACTCAGCTACCTGCCGCCCTGCACTAGGTCTCGCTGCTGAAGAAGGCTCTACCAGGAAGCTCTTGATCAGGAGGGCTCGCTCCAACACTCCCGCCTGGGTCGGAATGCTGAGGGAGATCAGCGACGCCCGAATCTCCTGTCGCAAGCCCTGCTCGAAGGTCCGGGCCCGGAAGAAGGGGTCCCGTACCATGTCGGTCGAGTAGCGAGATAGGTCCGTGAACCTCGCCGCGTACTGAGCGACCGTCATGCTGCCCTGGCGCAGTTGGAGATGCTCCTGGATGCGCACCGCTCGGAGGGTGGCCGGGACGAACTCAGAGCGGAAGAGGCTGTCGAAGTCCGTCCAGAGCAAGGATGCCTCATCGTGAACCTGGAGCATCAAGCTCCACCATCGTCCTGCCGCCGCCTGCAGGAGGCTCGCCGCGAGAATCACCATGAGATCCACTGGTGTCCTCACTAGCCTAAAGATCCGCACCACCGCCTCTAGCCAGTACTCGGCGGCCTGGGGGTCCGCCTCACCGCGAAACCTGGGCGGTCGCTGGCTCTGAAACTCATGCAGTGCCCTGAGGCGACGTGCATCGTCAGCGTCTGGTACTGGTAGCATGGGTGGCTCGGCGGGTAAAGCTACCGCCGGTGCCACTGCTGGCAAAGGGCCTTGCACCGAGGCCCCGTCGCTCGGTGGGCTGCCGTCGCGCCCTACACTCGGAACCCTAGCTGGCTGTCGTTGCGGGGCCATCCTGAAAAGGAGAACAAGAGCACCACAGTCAGAACAGTATACCTGGTGAGCTGGCACAAGTAATCACAAGGAATACTTGAGACTTTCATAAAGCAGATCAGTATACCCGGTGAGCTGACACAAGTAATCACAAAGAAAACATGGAACACACACGCAATCAATGTTTTCATGCATTAAGTCGGAAATCAGGAGTCAGGGTCCTGGTGTACGGATACGTCGGCCGCCGCACCAACACTGGGCTCCCTGAACTGATAACCATACTCAATACACTAAACACTATTGCTTCATATAGAAAGAAAAGACGATCAGAGTCTGCGGTAGAACCGACCACCTCTGATACCAATTTGTCACGACCCGTCCTCGGGGCCCGTGCCGTGAATACCCCAAGCCCGCCTTCCATAGGCCAGGGGCTGGCGACTAGCACCAAGGCGTAAAATTCCCGGTAAACAGGGAAGGCATTGCCTTTATAAGTAACAACCACCACAGAGTCAGCAAGCAGAAGTAACTATAAAGTGCAGAAAAGTAAAGGGGGCCGAAATACAAGCCCAACTGAAAGTACAACTGAAAAGTAAAGTACAGCAACTGAAGAAAAGACGGCGGCCTCGTGTCGTCCACTGGAATCCCACCTGAAGGGTGGGTACAAATAGCCTCCAGGCTCCTCGGGTCCCACGTCCGCTCCGAGCACGTCCCGCCCAGTGGTCCACCTCCAGGTACCGTCCTGCTCCACGCCCCAACCGCGATCAGCGCTGTCCGTCGTCTGCATCCAACACAACAAGGTGCGGGCATAGCCCGTGCAGGGGTGAGTATAAGCTACTCAGTAAGGACCCTGAGACCCCCGAAGGTCTCCCGAAATCCACAAAGGATATAGCACAAAAGAAAGATGCAATCACGAAGTAACATCTGACTCGACTTAGGTATATGCCCATACATATACCTAAGTCCCCAATTCTAGCTCTGCTCACGAGCTCATGAACAACTCAATCCAAAAAGGAAAGCAAGACTCAAATCCACAAGGAGAGTAAACAGTAAATCCACATAGGACAGTTCAACACAATCCACAAAGGAGAGTAACATAAGATTCAGCTCAACCAGGTATACTTTTTCAGATGACGCCAAAGATGATCACTGATCCATCTAAGTCGTCGGACCCACGAAGGATCGATAGGTACTAACCCCTGCAAAAGACCCACGTAGGATCGGGCTCACACAGAACCTGTAGGCAGTGGCTCACACAGAACAGGTAGTAAGGACCCACATAGGATCGGGCTCACACAGAACCTGTAGCACTGATCCACGTAGGATCGCTGAGTGCAGTAGTCGACGCAGTCCACTGAGGATCTCTGCACAGTCGTCGCCGCAGTCCACGAAGGATCTCTGCTCTGCCGTCGTCGCAGTCCACTGAGGATCTCTGCTCTGCCGTCGTCGCAGTCCACGGAGGATCTCTGCTCTGTCGTCGAAGTCACAGCCAGCGCTAGGGTTCCCGCACATAGCGAGCTCGTTTAGGAGGGTCCGCTCCACGAGCCGAGAGGCTGATACATCAACTGACCCTTAGTCTGAAGTTGATGTATCCAAAAGTTCCGTATCGACAACAGGATCTCAATGCAACAGACGGCGCGTTAATCGGACGCCCGGTCTGAGAGTTATTGGAATTTTCGTCCCAGGGGCCCGGTTGGTTTTTAGAGCAAAACCAACCCGACCGTACTCCGCCTGTATCCGACCCTCGGGCGGAGTATGCCAAAAGTTCCGTCTCACTTAGAGGAAACTACCACAGCTGATGGTACGTCGATCAGACGTCCGTAGCTCAAGTTATGAGCGTTTCCGCTCCGAGGGCCCGGTTGGTTTCGTGTACGAACCAACCCGGCCGAACCCAAAGTCTTCCGAAACCTTGAGTATAATATACCGAAATGACCGTCTCGATCCAAGGATCGCGTAGCCGCTGACGGTTCGTCAATCGGAGGTCTCAGGACCAAGATATGGGCAAAAGACCGAAGCAGGCCCGAAAACGGGGGTTCTGGGCCCGGGGCGACCCGGCCCGAACCCCCCTGGGTCGGCCCGAACCGGGTTGGCCCGACCTGGCCCGACCCGGCTAGGCCGGGTCTGGTCCGGCCTGGGCGCGGCCCGGCCGACCGGACCGGACGGCTCGGCTTCGGCCGAGCGGCCAAAGGAACTGCCGCGGGTTTGACCCGCGGCTTGGTGGAAACGCGGCCCCGCGGGGGGCCGCCTGTCACGCGGACGCGGCCGGGCCGCCGCGTCCCTCCCCGGTTCAGCGCGGCCGCGGAACCGGCCGCCGCCGCCGCGGCTTCAGCCGCGGCTGATCTTCTCCACGGCGGCGCGCCGGGCGCCGCCGCCGCCTTCCGCGGGCCGCCGGAGTTGCACCGGTGGCCCGTTTTGCCTCCCGTCTGCGCCGTTGCTCCTCCCGGGGGCCGATCTTCACTGCGGGATCAAAGGATCTCCCTTGCCGCACGGTTCGTCGTCGTCCGCCAAATCCGCACAACAAAAGATCGGCGGAGGGTTGCTGGGTCTTGTTCGTTAGATCCGCACCCTCCGCATTAGTCATAAACTCAACGGGGGAAAAGGAAAAACCAATCAACAATTTTAAATAAATTAAAATTGTTCCGTGATCGGGTTCTTTATTTCAAAAGAATAAACACGGGAAAGAATTATCAAGAAAATAAACCCCTACCTTGTCGTCGTCGGACGTGAGGTCGTCGCGGAATCGCTCGTCGCGGAAGGGACGTTCGTCGCACCGCGGGAAAAACGTTGCGCCGACGATCTCCGGATCTAGAACAAATGGATTTAATTAATTAAATCCATTGTTATTGAAAATAAAAAAGGAGAAATAAACGATTCGTTTCTCACCTTAATTGCCGAATGAGGATCGGCCGCGGAAGAAGAGGCGTCGCCGAAGAACGTCGCGGGTAGAGCTCGTCGACGTCGCAGATCACGGTGTGCGTCGTCGAATTGCGGTCGCCGGCGTTCTTCGCGTTCTTCGCGTTCTTCGCGTTTTCGCGTTCTTCGCGAGGAGGGGAGATGAAGAAACAAAGATCCTCTCAAATCCTTTCAAAGGATTTTTTAGGTTGGTCTTATTTTATAAACATGCCAACAAACGCAAAAGCGTAAGTAACGACCCATCAGTTTGTTGAATTAATTCAACGAGCGAAACAGCCCATTTAATTCACAAAATAAACCGCTCAATTAAATGGTCTGTTAAGAATTTAATAAAACGCGTCGGTTGACTTTTCAGTTACTTTGACGGGTTTTCGCGGGTGCGTTACTTAGCGAAAGAAACGGCGGGGCTCATGCGGGCCCCACCTCACAAATATCCTACCAAGGGGGTAGGATATTTCTGGATAGCACCCTATCCACTTTAACTCAGTTCAAGTGGCTTCCAAGAGGCTTCCAAGCAGCTTAAGTGAAATAAAATAAAGATGTCGCACAAATTTTATTTTATTTCTGACTTTAAGCCCCAAAATTTAAAAACCATGTCTGAGCAAATGCAACTCCGGAAGAGGCGTTTCTAAGCAAATACCGGCGCTGCGATTTCATCGGTGCTCTCAGAATTCGATTCCAGGCACCGGTTCAAAAGATAGAAAAACCCGCTCGTCCGTTCACTGAACGTACCCGAGCCAAACTTCGGAAATTGATTCCGGGCACACCGGGCCTCGGAATCAGGTGCCGTCTGAAGCTGCGCTCTTGTAAAATTCCAAAGAAAATTAAGAAAAAAATTTCCTTGAAATTTGCGGGTCTTTATAGATGAGATGAGGGGATATTCCATGGCTACTTAGGAAAACGAAAATCATATAAATATTTCAACAAAAAGCTGGGAAAAATTGTTGAGAGTAATGATGTCACTATCATTGAAAATAAACAGAATACTCAACAAACCAGTGAAGAGTTTATGGATGAAAGTGATGATGAGGTAAGAAACATAAGGGGTGAAGAAGTGGAAGAGTATACCTCAGAAGAAGATACTGATGATGAACTAGAATGTGTCATGTCTGTGTCTACATGGAAGCCAAAGAGTCAATCTGAAATTGATATGCAAAATTTCAATAATGATCAAACATCTCCAGTTCAGACTCGAAGAATGAAATCATTACAAAAAACATCGTTTCGGTCTCAGGGGGAGCCAAAATGTTTTTCCGATTTAGCTGAAGATGAAAATTGGGTTCAGTCTATGAATGAAGAGCATGATTAGATTGAGAAGAACCAGACATGGGAGATTGATTCGAGGCCAGTAGACAATACTGTCATCAGGACTAAATGGGTCTATCACAACAAGATGAATGAATATGGAATAGTGATTTGGAACAAATCATGGTTAGTGTGCAAGGGAAACTCCTAGATAGAGGAAATAGGGGATGATGAGACATATTCACTGGTTGCAAGGCTGGAGACAATCAGATTATTTTTTGTCATAGCAGTGCGAAGAATGTTCAAATTTTTCCTGATGGATATCAAATCCACATTCTTTAGTGGAGTTCAATATGTGGAGTTGTTTATTGATCAGCCAGATGGTTTTCTCATTCATGAGGATGAGAAAAACGTTTTCATGATGAAGAAGGCATTGTATGAGCTGAAACAAGCACCAAGGGCATGGTACTCAAGGCTTGATCAGTACTTGAAAAAGCTCGGTTTCTAGCGTGGAGGATTTGATTACAATAATTATTTCAGATATGACAATAATCAAAGAATGATAGTGTTGGTGTATGTCAATGACATAATATTTGGTAGATCAGATAAAACTCAATGTAGACAGTTTTCCGAATTCATGAAAAATGAGTTTGAAATGTCAATGATTTGAGAGATAACGTTTTTCCTTTGTCTACAGGTGACACAAGGAAGGAATGGAACATTAATTTCTCAATCCCAATATTCCAAGGAGGTCTTAAGAAGGTTTGGCATGAAGAATTCCAAGGAGATGAAAACTCTGGTTGCTACCTGGATGAAATTTTCAAAATATGAGGATGGAAAGGAAGTTAATATCACAGAATACATGAAAATTATAGGAAGTCTGTTGTACTTAAACGAAACAAGTCCTGTTATTGTATTCACCACATTCCATGTAGTGAGATATCATATTAATCTCAAGAAAATCCACGTGATTGTAGTGAAAAGAATACTTCGGTATATCCAGGGCACAATGGATTTCGGCTTGACATATACTGACAAATCTCATATAGTGTTGTTGGGATATACTAATGTAGACTGGGCAGGTTCAGTGGATGATAGAAAATCAACATCCGGTGGTTCATTCTATCTTGGTGGATTGTGTATTTCTTGGCTATGTAAGAAGAAAGATTTCATTTCATTGAGAACTGTAGAAGCTGAGTATTTTGTGGACACTCAATCATGAACACAATTATTGTGGATAAAGCAGCAGATTGAAGATATGGGAGTTGAAGTAAAGTCTCTGATTGGAATCCAATAACTCAAGTGCTATAAATCTCATTAAGAATATCATCCATCACTAAAGGACAAAGAAAATTGAGATAAAGTATCATTTTATCAAGGAGAAGGTTGACCAGGGAATCGTGAAGTTGGAGTATGTGCCTACAGAGCTATAGGTTGCAGACATTCTGACAAAGGCCTTACCCAACTTAGCTTTTGAGAGGCATCGACTAGCTCTGGGAGTTCAGCCGACTCCCCGAACTTAATATAATGTGGATGTGGACCCCTACCCCTCTCCCCGATGTATTATGTGTTTTTCTCTAATGTACTGAAATGTGTTCTTTACTCTGTTACAGACTGTAAAGGCATGACCTTTGGGTTCATTGACAAAGGGAGAGAAAATAGTCACTATTAAAAGGGGAGATAGTGTGGCATTTTGAGAAATCATGAATGATATGGGAAGAAGCTGATAGGTGAAGCAACTAGATAGGGGGAGAGAAATGATAAAGGGGGAGTATATTAAATATGACAATGCTAGAAGTGATCGATCAAATAATAGATATCATGATAGATGAGGATCATGATAAAAAAACAGAGAGATGTTGGAATGTGGAAAGAAGATTTCACAAATTGGTATCAGTTTGGTAAAAATTGGTATCAGTTTGGTGTCAATAGTAGATGTCAGAGATAAAGTGATTCATTGATTAATTTTTCATTTACTCATGTTTCTCACGCCGTGCATTGCTCATGTGGGCTTAGAGTATGTTTTGAGTAAATCCTTGATCGCTATCAGAATCTCAAGAGTCGGATGGTGGCTTAAAAATTAATGATGTATCTTTTTATGGAAGAGTTGTCAACAAACCCAACGGAGGATATTATTAGGAAAAAATCCATCAAGGAATCATTGAAGTATTTTTGAGGTGATTGAGTTTTTTGACAAAGTGAACATCTGTGTTGTGATTGTTGACAATGCAATGCATGACATACAAATTTGTTGACAAAGGGGATTTCATGGTGGAATGTTGAGTTCAAGAGCGGTGGTCAATGATGCATGTTTGATTCAAGAATGTCAAAAAAGGAATGGATTATCTGGAGGTGGAATAAAAAGAACACATACAACGTGGCACCATTTTTTAGTGTTTTCCAAATTTTTGGGCTAGAAAATCGACAAATGAAGATAAGTGTTTTTGGAAAAGGGACATGAGCACCGAGGTATTGGAAGATATGAAAATTGTGCGCCATATGTTTTTGAATATCAGATCATACAAATATAGAAAAGGGATTAGGACCACACAAGTATTGGGTTGGTCGCGCAGATGGCTTGTGCGCCGAGAAAGGACTTGCGCGCCTGTGCCTAAGAGATTTGGAATCATGGGCGCCTGCTATTTTACAAGATTAGAAGATCAACTACTGGAAAAGGGAAGTGGTTTGCACAAGTGTTTGTTTTGGTCATGGAAGTGTCTATGAGGACAACAGACTTGCGTGTTGAAACTTGCGTGCCGAGGGGTGACTTGCACGACATCGTGTAGGGTGTCCCAAATGCCTATGAATACTGGACCACCCCTCCTCATTTCTCACTAGAGTTCAACACTTAGGGAAATCAGAGCTCTTGATGCACAGGTGTGGAATTCACACAAGTGGTTATGTGTCACGCAAGTGGGAATTGCGCGCCAGTATTGGAAGTTGCGCGCCAAATGTGAGTTGCACGCCTGAGGTGGTTTAGGCAAGGAAGGAAGTGAGTCACGCCGGTTTGTAGTTGAAAAATCATCTATCACGCAAGTAGTTGAGGTAGACTTGCACGTTGAAACTTGCGCGCCGGATTTGACATGCACACCAAGTAAGGTTGATTCCCCATTAGTGTTTTCATGCTGCGTGCAAGCGGGAAGGTTGCCCAATACATTCGGTGCAAAGTGATATTTCTAACGCCCCAATCCCAGTTACCCTGATTCGGTGCATTATTACATAACATTGGCATGATCATAAGAAAGATCAAGTCTTGAATGACCGATTAGTTTAGTAGCTTTGGAATAACTAGATACATTCACATGGTTTACATTACATCATAAAATGAAAACATCAACAATATAGCCTCCATAGTCCAGACACTTATCCCCCCATATTATCCCTACGGGTCATTCATAAAATACTTTTTCACATCCTGGGAAAAATAAAACATAGAAAGGGGTGAGATCAACTGCCCAGTAAGGATAACAATATAGAAGAAATTTTCTCAAATAATCATAAACATTTAAGTCAATGTATAACAAACTCAAAAGACTTTTAATCTTGAACATCAGCATAACATGTCAAACATAAAATTAAATAATACCATTTACTCATTCACATGGATATTCTACTAGTTGAATAATCTCACACATCAACAATAACCACTTTCATAATGATTTAATGCTTAATGACAGACTATCATAACCACAAAGCCAAGGCCTCGTGCCAATACTACAAATTAGATTTTGTCAAGGCCTTATGCCAAGACACTAGTTTGTCTCATTAGACCTACCGATGCATCAAGGAGATATAGTGGGATCCACCTATCACTTATTAAGTCCAATCATTCCTCATATGAATAGGTTTAAACATAACATAAGAATTCGTATTAAAACTAGAATACGAAATGTCAATACTTTATTCATAAACCATGAATGGTATAAAAATAACACATCCACATTCAAACATATCCCAAAACCATCAATACAATAGGGAAGTTTTGTATCATAATAAATAAACTTCAAATAAGCATAAAATTCATCAATGGATGTTGACATAGAAGAAATCAAAACTATTTGAGAGAAATATATCTTTACATGAAATCATTTAAAAGTCTCATAATTATTAAATAAAACATTTACTTTGAAAATATTCTTCTAAGCTTTTATGTTAAGCGTTGACGATTTTATAATGGCGGAAAATATCCCCACCCGTTATATAATTTAAAAAAAAGACTTTCTTATTTTAATTCTGTAAAAAAAGTTAAAAAGGACCTTGTTTGGAAAACAACAGAATGACTCCTTTATAAAATTCATATAAAATTAAACAAGGGAATACATGACATTATACCATAGTCAATAATGTATTAATAATTATTTGAAATAAATTTTTATGAAACGTGGATGGGGATGATAAAGAGGTCCCTGTAGATAATTGTATAGAAACAACCTCGGATAATGAAGAGACTATGAAATAAACCCTTACCAATTTGGTAACTTACGAAACATACACCCCATATAAGAGGTATCATATAATGAAAATGTAAATACACATAAATTAAATTGTATTATATAATTAATACAATTATGGTACGTACATACTCTAAACATATGGTAATAGTGGCAATATGGAATGAATCTCACGAGAATAATGAGTGAGATGAAAACCCCTTACCTTGTACATTTCCTTGGTTGAGGGTAGATTAACATCATCTATAATGGTGAAATAATTTTTTTTAAATTATACAAGAATTATATACATTAATACGATATTATATATGATCTTTTAAAAATTCTTCGTTAATAAAATCTTAGTATTATCGTCATTTCGGGTGTTAACTTACTCATTTTCTTTTATATGTTTTGTTACATAAGTTGTGTTTTTTATGGATAAGTTGTATCTTATACATATCCAGAATTGTATAGAGTTTCTAAAAATTACTTTTAATCATCAAATGAGAATTAGTCTTGAATGGATACGATGGGGAATGAATCT
>CAUJRU010003192.1:0-54443 GCA_963277665.1 Viscum album
AGTGATGTTGCGGAATCTCTACTAGATCAAGTAATTTGAATAGTGGTTAGAGTTAATATGAAAACATAGGATGGGCAAGATGTGTGTGGTGAGCTATTTACTAGGACTACTGTCTGGTCTCGGTGGAATGAAGAGCATGGTAGGGAGAACTGGACTGAGCATTTTGGAGATTTTTATACCAATGGATTTTTCAATGATACCGTCTACATGAGATATTAGGGGGGATTGACTAGATATCTTTTCAATTGGGTTACATGTAAGGGTCTACCAATTAAAAAATATTCATCGAGGCATACTCCTAGTAATCACTGAATGAGTTTTCTATTGTTGGGTGAATTCAAGATGAAATACCCTTCTCTGGGGAATGAAGTCACTAATAGTATGAGATGGATTTGGTGTAGATGGAGGGCCTAGATCTCCCTTGTATCGTTGGTTCCTACACACCTGATAGGGAAAAGGCTGAGATGTCGACGTCTAGGTACTAGCCAAAGGTAGTGTAGAGACCTCAGAAGGATCGTGTTGATTTAAACTGCATATATAATACAGTGGGAATGGGTGACTACCCTGTGAGATATACAATCTTTATATATTTGACAACTATGAATATAAACATATTTCTATTCATCCTCGATGTCACTATCAAGATTTATGATCACACATTCCACTTCTGTCGGGTTTGTGCCCAATATGACTACATTTTTATCCACCTGGTCATGGATCCATTCACAGAACATATATCACTTCTTGAGAGTGTGTCAAGGAATCTAGTGATAGGGGTAGTAATTGGGTGATCAAGGATATCTACCTATTCAGGACATCTAATTTCTAAGAACCATTGGATTCGTTGTTCCATGGTGCTCCGAGTGTAGGTGGGGACCTTGGCCTCGTTGAATGAGTGGGTATGGTTTCTCCCATCTGGGAAAAGGGCTCTAGGAGACTGGCCCTAATGAGGGGCTAGATCCTATTGAGGAGGTGGAACCTGATTTTATAACCAATGTGTTTGTGGTGTGTTACGCGGTGGAGCCCACTGATTCTGAGGTGGGTGATTCTGATCTATAGTCTTGGCCTGAGGTGGTGGCGCTCAGAGAGGCTATGGAAGTGGCTCTACCAGTAACAATTCAATCTACGTAGTGGCCTCTATCTATGAAAAATTACTCATATCAGCCTTAGACACTCTTATTTAAGGAGTTGTAGGAGGCAACCAATGTATCTTATTGGTTTTCTACAAGGCATCCTCTAGGAGTTTAACCTTGTTAGAGAAATCCCAAAATCCACCATGAAATTTCTAAGTGATGAGAGAAGGGACCATTTTGATTTTCAATTTCCCTTCACACATTGTTAATAGATTTTCTTAATTTAGAAGCATGATGAGTAAAAATGTTAGGCCCTTCCACCAAGCAACAAATTCCACAACTCGCTCATCCGATATTTTCCCACATTTGAAGAGGTCGAAAATATTAGTCTTCTGAGTGGTGGAACTGAACTGGTTGAGAAATTTCATATGATGACCCTCCAAACTAGATATGAACACAATGGGTAACTGGATATACTAGAAAAATGTGGGCCCTTCATGTGTCTATATGAAACAGTGGAGCTTAATGACTTTTTGTTGTGCTGGAGTTCCCAGCATGGATCCATAGCATAAAATAAAGTGGGATAGATGTTGCAGCGGATCGCTCATACCATTGAAAGGGTAGATGGTAGGATATCAGAAGAAAAGGGGTGACATAATATCATCCACCCAAGATAGGTATGGATTACAATCATGTGGGATTTCCACATGTCAATTTTTGAGAGCCTCAAGGAGAGAAATAAGAGTTTCCATCAAATCATCCTGGTGAGGATTCCTATCTTGAGTAGGGTCCCTAAACACCAATGCATGTGAAAGTTCTTTAATATGTTAAGAGGTCCCATTATATCGTGGAGCGATTGGTGGTATTACCCAAGGATCATGGGGAATAATATATGGAGTGGCCTTTAAGACCATTGGAGTGGCCAATATAACCCGAGCTCTTTCCTGAAGAAGGTTGTCATATATCTCAGGTGGGTTCAGCGATGGATACAATAATTTTGTTCCATAAAATATATCATCTACATGATCTATACTGGTAGGGTTTTTGAGATTACCAAGATCCACCATGCTAGGGGGAGCTGTATGTGTTCTTGTTTTGTCGTACGAGGATTACAATAATCCAGCCTCTGTTTCGCATCACGCACGACATGGAGTTTATCAACAATATTTTTTCTATTTAGTGAGAAACTATTAGAGTGCATCTTTTTCATTATCCTCTTCATTAATTTTCACTGAACTAGAGGGATTAAGAGGATTTACTATCCTATCATGTGTTTTTCTCTTACTAGGATATTGACTAAGAGGCAAGGACGTATATGTGTTAGGAATGCCAGGTTTGGGGCTTTGTTGGTGAGTGTGGACATCAGTAGGGTCTTTCAGGTGTTTTGATGCCCCAGTGGGTTGTTCCTATTCTCCAAGAACCATGATGATGCAAATTCCTAGTATATATCATAAACATCTATGTTTACCATGATGATTCTCAATGTCATATACTCGATATCACTGGGTGAACCAGGTTGGCATAGGATATGACATAAATTCATGATAGAGCATACATCCCAAAGCCACGAATTTGGACATGTGGGGAATCTTCCCTAATAACAATTTAGAGAAATATAAATATATGAATGAATTGTTTTTGGATGGTATAATGATAACGAAGCGACATAGGTTACTGATCAATAGGGATTGTGGCAACCTCAATAAATAGGAACTACTAGATAATGTTGTCTAAGTGTTCCTGTAATTATTGGTACGCTAACCATCGATGAAGGAGAAAGAAAGGTGTCGTCACTAAGGTTCAGTGAAATCACATAATCTTGTCCTGAGTGAGGCAGTCAGTAATATTGAAACATGTAGTCGCTATTGGCCAGAACATCATGCGTAAATGGTCCACTATGAGAATGTCTAGCAATCATCTTAGCTCTGACTCATGATTCATCCCTTGGTTTCCACATCCATCGATTGGGGGTGGATGAGGGAATGGTAATGGCACTAATATAGACCTTTGTAGTTGTAGACTAGTTAGTGGAGATTATATTGCGCAAGATGAAAAAACCACTGCATCTTGGGATCTTTTACAGAGAATGCACTGGTTGTATCACCACATCCTTGTAGGATGGGGTGCTGACCACTGCTTCTTACATAGGAGGGGTGGTAATTGGAAGTCGATCAAGCTGGATCATATTGTTGATTGTCCCCATAACAATTATCAATATCTATTATCAAGTTAGATAATGATCTGGGTGATGAAAGGGAGGATTACACAGAAAGAACCTAGAAAAGAGCCAAATATTTCTCTTCATTTATGTATATTTGGTGGGATTTAGGGATCCAGAGCCTCTCTCTGTCGAGGAGGACCAGATTGATATAACTAGTTCCTATCCCAGACCCTGATATAGACTATTAGGGTGACAGTTCCATCACCGAGTAGCACTCGGAATTAGAGACTAAAAAGAAGTTGGGCTAGATTGCAATATGATGTTTCTCATGGTACTTCCTCTAGTGGTGTTGAACATCCCTCCTACCTCTGGATGGTTCTTTCAGGTTGGGCAGATCTATGACATGTGGGGGACCTCCGTTTTAAAGAGTAGGGGTGTGATGATCACCTTGGTAGATGTCAAATGGAACACGAGGAGGACCTACTTGGTTGGGAATGTTGGAATGGGGATGGACTCCATTAGTATTTCTGGCTATTAAAGGACAACATTCGCATTAATAGACTAAAATATGGGGAGAACCTATCTACCTCAGATCATGGGAAGAAGGAGGAACTTCGTATTGGTGGTGAGGAATATGGGCAGGACCTCCGTCTGGACTGATTATGGTAATATATGTAGGACCTCTTTACATAACTCGGGAGTAGGGATGACCTACACTCTAGTTTGGGGTGGTACGAGGAGGCACTCTGTACTAAATGTCCTTACCACAGGTCGGTCTGCGATGGCCGCAACTTGCGTCGGTAACTAGAAAAGACAACGCAGCCTGCCCTTGAGGTGGCTCAGATCTCAATCAAAATCGGGCATAGTGGTGCCCCTAATCTATAGTAACATGGAGCTAATAACACATGTCGATGGTTTATTAGTCATCGAAGCTATATAAGATGATTCTTTATGGTAGTAATCCTCAAAATCTTGCACACAACATTAACATCAAGTCAACCAAACTAGGGATAGTTGTGAAGGGAAATGGAACACCTTCACTTCGATCTATGAGAGCAGATGGCAGTGTTTTTGTGCCCTGATGGAATCCCTCCTTGGCGTTCCCATGGCTAGAGTCACAGCTGGGATGACTCAAACACCCCTCACTTCATCAGTATAAGGGTGGGAGTCATAAGATAACTCTTAGGAGAGGATCCTAAAATTATTGAAGGCTGATGTTGGGAGTGGAGTCTCCCTATGCATCCCTTGGGGGAAGAAATGTCGGTGGGGAACAAAAACCTCCAAATCATGACGATCCATATCCCTCGTCAGGATAACCCCCTCATATTCATATCATTTATCAAGAGGATTGATCACCCTCCATTGAATAAATTTGGTAGGTGAGATGGGGTGTGGGTTCTTAGTATATATGGTTATGGGTTTCTTCATCTAAGTGGTGAAGTTATGCAAGATTTCCACATTTTTATTTACCTATTCACTAAGTATATTGGTGGTAGGTGATCAGATTTCCTTAGTTGTGGCATGGATCTAGCAATTCAGAAAGATTCAACCATCATTATAGATAGTAGGAAAGTGATACCCAGTTCCCCTGAAACTTTCATTATCTATGAATGTATATAAAGATCCACGATGAAAACATCACAGAATGGGATTTCCAAATATTACCTACCCCAAATCTTGGTGAGTTTCACACCAGGGCCACTATTTTCTTTACCGGACCTATCACTAAATAGCTAGATCTGACGACACAGTTATCTGTTAATTTCATGAGCACTACAAATCCCCATATTAAGGATAATAATTTCATTTCGGGTTCGCCATTTGAATTTATAATTCTTTTGTTGGGATGCATGTCAAGTGTGAGGATGTGCTTATTGTTTCAATGCATTCTCGCTTTCAATGGAAATCATCACATCTTCAGATATTCATTATCGATCAAAACAAGATGATGGGTTGTCAATTTATCCTTCTATGTATTCCTTGTTGGAATTTTTCACCTAGTCTTTGTCTCCTTTAATGATCAATAATTTGTTAATGAAACTCTTATATGTGCCATATCATTTTGTACACCGGTTAATTACATGACTTCTATCAAGAAAATCCAAAGGGGATCAAGTTAGTGAATCAACAATTAGTCAGGAGATTATTCACGTTGAGGCATCCCTGAAGGGTCGGGACGATGAAATACTGGTACACTTGGATTTTACCCTTATCATATGGATTTTCAAGGGCGTAGAAGTCTATATTATACCACATCTAAGCCACATATTTTTATGCCACATGAATGTCCCCAAGGTTTTCATTGTCTTTCCATGTTTAACACAGTGTATGTAGTGAGTTTAACATCTTGTGGAGATGGATCAGACTAGTCAGAATTCCCAATAGAGGATGATCAGATTGCTCTATCTATAAGAGGGAGCAATTGGAGTGTTTACTAGGTGGATGGGTCAATACATCCAATATTGACGAACCTAGGATGGTGTGTTCAACAAAGAGAAAGTTTTCACACTATGAAGATTTATTTAGAAACTACACTTGGTGGATCAAATAGGGGGTGGATCCATGTAAAGGGGATACCAATGTTTACCATTATCTAGTGTTGAACATTAATGAGGAATCACATGTACCCTGTATAGGATACATGGATCAAAATACATGTATTTAGAATGTGTGAGGCATGGATTTAGGGTGTGTGCAAGTTACAAAAACCCATAAGAATGATGGGGCTAACACATGGTTAGAATCACAATGACTACAAATAGGAATTATGTTAATGGGGATTATACTTGGTTAGCTACCTAGATGGTTGTCGACATTTCACCAGGATGTGGCGGCCCAGGTAAAATCACGAAGGATATGAATGAAGTTTTGAAGTGTGGAATGAATGGGGATGAAACTAAGAACCTATGTGAAGGTGAAAATACTAGGATTGATCCAGAAAGTGGTTTCCAAAGTATCCCCATGGCGGGGAATATATGTCCACACAGTTTTTGGATGGGGTGATAAGTCACATGAGGAGGTGACTCATGAGAATGGATGCATGGATGGGGACCTGAAGGAAATGAAACTACCGAGTTAAGTTATGATTTTCCTTAGTCCCAAAGACTCGAGGGAGAGACTATGATAGGAAATGGGCGATGTGATTGAGACATATGGAGGATTTTTATGTACCTTTATTGATACGGGAAAATAACAAAGTCCACATTGTTTTGGAATAGGGCACAAAATTGGTGTGTAAAAAAAGGTTAGCAACCCGAAGACATGATGGGGCATACACATGGTTAGAAACACATCGCAATAGGAACACTCTTCATTGGAGGAGTATGGATTGAGTGTAGTTATTGCAAACTAATATGGCCTATAAACTATTTTGACACCCCTATGGGGTGGACCAAGGTTATGGGTCCCATCAAAGGGGATATTTAAGTTTACTAGTGTTTTGAGGTTGAACCTCATTGAGGCTTCTTATGTACCATATATATAAGACAAGGATAAAAACCCACATAGTTCCAAAGAATACATTTTAACATCTTTTGGGATGAAAGGGGCATATAGTTTAACTCCATGTGGGATGATGGTGGACAAGTGTGAAGTGGTTGGGACTAGTAGGTGCTGGGATTGAACCTCAAAGAGGATTCAAATATACCTTTATTGAAAAGGGGAATGGATCAAATTCCATGTAGTTCATTCTAGAGGGGATTGTGGATTACATGCTAAGGTCTAACATAGAGGATGTCATGTCAGATGGTTACACTAAGATAATGTTAGTCATGCTCGCTGTGATAAACAGGAGGCACCAAAGACCAGATGATCACATCTGAAAATGTTTGTTTGTGAGGATTGGAGAGGGGATTATTCGTTGTTATCCTCCCATGAAAGGAATATTGGGACATAATACACAAGAGAAGACCGAGGAGGATGTCTAGATGTATGAGGATTATTTGTCTGTAATATATGGAAAAACTTATCATGTTGGGTAGGGGATTACCTGGAGGTTACTGTATGTTTTCATGGAAACAATGTGTATCGGGAGAGGAGGAGTGAGAGGGAACTGGTTCCCATCCCCTTACTAGTCCTCTGGAACCTATAAATTATGAAGTGTTCACAATTTAACATTAAATGTTGAGGATGTGGGTTCCTGGCTATTTAAAATATTGTAGCTCAGATGATGTGGATTCACTTTTCACCCACATGACTTACATAAATGTTCCACTTTAACCCTCAGTGAGGGGAAGGAACCAACAATTTCATGGGTTAATGAGGTTGTGTAGAGATTCATTAGGGGGTAGACAATAGTGTTGCTATACAAAGAAGAAATAGACACTAGTGTCCCTATGTGAAGAAGTATTAGACTATGAAAAACAACATGAAACGCCACTTGGGTGATGAAGAAATAATTATGTAATTTCCTAGAGGGCCACAAAAAAATTGGTTCTTGAAGTAGAAGGCCTCGTAGAGAAGGTCTTCCGAAAGATCTGGTTCTTCAAAAAGTGGAGGGTATTCTTTAAGGGGTGATTAATGAAGACTAAGTTATTCCAGAAGCTCCAAGTACCCAAATGGGCCTTATACCTTTTCAATAACAAAAAGGCTTCATGAAGGGCATCAATTCTTTATGTGGGTGTAAATTTGATCAAAGGGAAAGGGCTTTTGCAATGATAAAGTAACTCAGGTGATTCATTTTCAAAATAGTACATAGAAAAAAGGATGCTTCACAATTTGGGGGGTTGAAAGGAAATGGTTGGGGTATCCACATGTGCGAATCATGTCTCTTTATTAAGGTGGTATTCAACACATAGGTATGCACTAGTGATATTTTCACATAACATTTGATGAAAAGAGGGTGAATAAATATTGATTGATGAGCATAATAAAAATTAATTATATTTTAGATATTTATTTTATCATTTTATGAAGAATATTATTTATTTATATGATTTAAAATAATAATTAAAAAGAAGATTTGAAAATGAAATCAGCACTTCTTTGAAATATATTTGTTAGATGTCATTTAATTGGATTTAGGGTTGGTCTATTAGGAATAAAATAAAAAATAAAACGTGTCTAGAGTAGTTTATTAGATAAATTGTATAGTTTTGGTTGATATAGGAGTATCAATGTGCTATGAAGAAGATAAATGACGGTTCCCATTTTTAATTGAGGTGGGGGTACTCAAGAAATTTCTTAAAATATTAAATTAATTATAATTAATTTTTAGTTCCAAATATTTCAATATTTACAATATTTGATGGTAGATGAGAACGATTTTATACACACTAATCTAATAAACTTTTCACCTATTTTGATCAAATTTTTACAGTTATATATTTTCAAACCTTTACTATACCTCTTGAAAATTTCCATAACATTAATGTTTTCTACCCATTAAGGGATAATAATTTTACAATAAAATTAAATAATGACACATATATAGAACATGTATTATGTTGGAAACCATATATCGTTCTTGTGGATGAATCTAATATTAATGTCAATTTTATTTCATTTAATAAAATATTATTTTACATAAAATATCAATAAATTATTTTTTAACACTCTTTTTTTATTGGAAATTAACAACGTCGTAAAAATTTGGGTAATAGACTATAATTCACACACACCAACCTAGTATGACATATATATCTAGTAAATTCATGGGACACATTATATAATCTAAGATATATCACATATAATATTATTAAAATCATTAATTGAATAAATATTGTATTATACTTGCACAAGAATTTAAGGTAATTATATATTTTTCTAAAAACTATAAATAAATTTATATCATGAAAAAAATTCATTAATATCAAAATAGAACTTATATTCATTCATAACATGTTTTTTCCTTGTGTGGAAACATGAGAGATGTTTAATAGTATGAAAGTGACATTTTGTAACATTAAATGATTTAAATATTATATAATTTATTTTCACATAGATGCTTCGATAAAAAAACTACATTGAAATACTAATAAAATATTTGTGGAATAACAATAATACAATAATATTTATAATGAAATAATTTCTCTTTGCCTCTTTGTTTTAAAATTGATTTACCATATTTACACATTTCATGATTTGATAAATTTTATTATGGTTACTAATCATATTAACAAAAAATAAAAGTTAAATTTTTACCAAATTTAAGCCCACAAAATAAAAATATATAATAAATTTTATAAAATTCAAAACCTTTAATTGCAAGCAATTAAATTTAAATTAAATACGCAATAGGCAGTGAAAACTATTTTTTAGAAAAAAATATTTTATTAAGAAAACAACTCGATTAATTCTTATAACATGCCTCTAAAAATATTAGTTGATGATAAAACATTTGATAAATTATATAATTTATAAATTTCATTAAAATAATTAACCCATAATTATTAATATAGTTTATTATGATAGTGATTCATTATGCATATAAAACAGTGTTTCATAAAAAAACAATTTTCAAATAAACATATTTTTTTTACCAAATTCAAATATAAAAATGATTCAATTGAATGTAATTTTATTTTATAAATCATAATAAAAATCCTTTTTAATTGAAACCATTTTATAAAAAATTGGAACTTTTTACATCCTTGAAATGGAAATATAGTTCTGAATAAAAATTATTAATTTTTAACTATTTATTGAGAAATCATAGATTTTAGAAAATATTCAAAAACATATCCCTAGAAAATTTTTACTTGTTGAATTGAAAAAAATATATCAGTTTAAAGAATTATATTTTATAATATTATAAAAAGTTAATTAAAATATTTTCTTTCAAAAAGAAATAAATACCAATTTTTGAAGAAAACCCATATTTATTGAATAGAATGACTTTTCAAAAAATGAGTGGTTAATTACTATGAATTTTATAAATAAATATAAATTTAGTATGATATATATATATATATATATATATATAATTAGTGACGTTTTTACTCTAATTCAAACCCATTAATTTAAAAAGTTGGTAATAATTGTAAGTTAATAATATTTTATGGTTTATTTAGACTCGGTTTTGCATGTAACATGACATATAGAAGAAATGGAAGATATTATATTTAAAAAATTCCAAAGCTGGTAAACTATCCTATCTATAAGAAACTTTATCCTAAAAATTTCATGTTCTCCTCTAAATTGTGGTTTTGACATTTCAACATTAATTTCTAGAAATCTAACTTCATAAATTTTTTTAATAAACATCCTACTAAGAAGAGGGAAGGGGATGTATGAATGTCATCTAAAATATGGAATAACTAGATTTTGAAATAGGAAAAAATTATTTATAAATTAAAATATGGAAAGTGAAGAGTGAACAAACCCCAAAAGACTAATAGAGAGTGACATAAAACATAATTGGGATAAATTTAAAAATACAAAAACCATAAAGTGGTGAGTGGTTTAACTAACCATAAATTCTTCAAAATTGAAGGTTATATGGACAAAACTCTCTAAAAAACCATTTCATAGATTTGAGTCTTTAATTTACCATATATACTTTGAATAGAAGTAAATATACATACATGAAAAGCGTGATTTTATCCTTTCATCAATTTCCACCATAATCTAATATGTTTATCCACAAAATGTGTTTTAGAAATAAATTATTTATTTCATGAATTACTTAAATCAACTTCGAATGGATCCAAAAAAAATTATATCATGATATTCACCATTTATATAGGGATTAACCGCAATTAAAAATTGTTAGCACAATATAATTTTCAAAATGAATAAACAACCATATGATGAAATACAACATCAATCTCTAAAACCATAATTTCTTCAATATCATCAACTTTGAAGAATATTTTAAAGTCAAAGTCTTTGTCATTCAATTTATATTACATCTTTGAAAAAATTAATTTCATTCTTCAAAAATAACTTTTTTTGTTAACCCACTTATTACACTTATGGGTCATATATGCCTCATCCCAATAAAACATATCTCAAATATCATTAATCACTTTGATAAATTACTATATAATCTTTTAAGATAGTGAAATTCAACAAAATATTGTGAGTTATGTTTAGATAATAGCCTCAGAATTAATCCTTAACTATACCATAAATTTCATTAAAAATTTCACCTTGTCAATGAATAACCTTTCACCTTTCAAGAATATCTACATCCCGCTATCCAATAGTACATAATTAAATTATAATCAAATAATAGATCAATCCTAGAGGGTATTTTAACCATAGGGGGTAATTCCTACCACTACCCAGTTTATATTTCAATTCACGTAGAAATCCCATAATATAAACTTTTAAACGGGGTTGTTGATACCTTTGAACTTTGGACCAACATTATGCTTGTGAACCCATGATGTTTTCAATAACATTTATGTAAACTTCACATGAAAACATATATGCTCAAAAACCTTAACACAATAATTATTCTATAAATATGTTAAAAAACTATTTTATATAATACATAAATCCAATAAAATGAAATAAACATCATCAAAGATGACATACATTACAATGTAATCAACAAATCATTTTCAATGTCACCAATACTATCAATGTAATTCATCTATTTTTTGAAACTAAATATTATAAAATCAACATCAAACACATGTTATGGATTATATTTTCATTAATCATGTATTCTCTAAGAATATCATCTTACTATAAAATCACTTGTCTTGGTTATTAGTACTATTAAAAATATGTTTTTAAAATCATAAAAAATACTAATTTATAAAAATAATTATAAGTTAAATGATTTTTATAACCAAAATATAGTTAATATGACGCTTATTAAAAATAATTATTGACTGAAAAATAAAAAACACTTCAATTATCCAAAAAATAGTTTAAACCATTAACAATGATTCAACATCATATTCCCCAATACATTTTCCCTCCCATATGAAATAAGAATCACATCCTCGGAATCATAAAATTCACTTTTTAATGATTCATTAATTTAACATATGATAAAATATTAAGAGTCCATACGATTCACACATAATTCAATGTCTCTTTATCATGATTGATAACAACATTACATGTACACCCTTATTGATTCTATTACTAATCATTCTATATATGGAAAATGTTTTAATAATGCCCATTATTCCAAAATTTCAAACATTAAATATTAAAAGATATCATAGGGATACCATTAATCTTATCCATTGAGCTAATAAAACACTTCATTTTTTCATGGTAATTAAATAATTTTTTTCCTTATTTTCCACACTCTAAACATCTTATTGTTCCTATGAGACATTAATTTGACTTCTTATTATCACATTATAGTCATTTTGGATGATGGATATTCTTTCCACTATAGTCTTTATCAAACTCTATCTTTCTATCATTATGTGTGTCAGGAAACTCACCAATGTTGAGATTGTTAATCATATAACAAGATAGATGGTTAGGTTTAATGAAATAGTTTCACAATTTATATATTATTTAAATTTGTTTCTCATGAGAAAATTCATTCCATTGAACATCACATTAAATTTTAACATGATTCCTTTGGGTCCCTAATATTTTTTAAAACCAAAAAAGATAGTGTGAGAAAAAATAATCATAGAATGAAATCACATAATCATAAAAAAAACTTAAATATATATAAACAATGACAACATATTTTATGAAACATAGGATTACCCGAGTTCTTTAACATCATTAATAGAACATTATCATATTATCATATGCATAGACTTTTCCATATGGTTCTTAATATGATTTTATCATCCTAGGTTCCCATGGTTAACTAAACATTTCTTTAATACCGACACTAGTTACCTATACATTTATTACGTAGATATTACATCTTGATAGAAGAATATTCATTACATTAAATAAGGATCCGTAGAAGAACTATATGTGTCTAGTGCCTTTAGAAAATTAGACACATAAATACCCATTTTATAAAATATCTACATCATCCCCTACTATGTTTTTCATAACTATCATCCTTCTCAGAAATCTAATAATTATTACCTTTTATAAAAACATGGGGAAATAAAACCTAAAAAGGGTGAGATTAGAATCAAATTAAAGATAAATAAGAGATATATAACCGATCACTAAAGTATAAAATGAACATAAGGGTATAAGAAAATCAGAATAACATTTGAAAATTATACTTTTTACATCATAAATCATAGGCATGAGTCATGGAATAAAACATGGAAGTTCCCTTATCACTTCATTTATCCATTAATCTATTCTTGGTACCCAATGAAGACTCAAATAGGTTGTGATATTCACTCATTAGGCTACCACCAATGGTTATTAATTCCATCAATTCCTTCTTAATTTAATATTATGTGTTTGAATAATAGTCAACAATGTATATTGAAGGTGGTAAAAAATTAACACCCTTAAGTATGGGATCCCATTTTATTATCATCCTCTACTACTTACTTCAATGTAATATGGAATATCTCTATGTAAATAGTTAGTCAACATTTATTTAATAAAAAAGTATTGGGACCTGGATCAAAGCCAAGGAATCCACCATGAATAATTTATGACCATAGATTTATAATAAGGAAACCATAAAATGTAAAACCAGGATTGAAGCCATGTTATTTATTTTTATTTTTATTCCTATCCTATAATTAATTTATTAATTAAGTTGAAGGAAACATGAGCATGTACATGGAGTTCCTAATTTGGAACCCTGGTCTCCCTCCATGAGTAACATGAAATTTTCCCCTAAGAATCCAATACTATGAATTTCCTATATGAACCCTAGAATCGATCTTGGTTCGTTATAAATTCACCCCATATGAGACCATCATTGGCAGTCCAAAAATGTTTTATAAGTGTCAATTGGGGAATATATATTGATATTACCTCTAATTCATCCGATGTATGTCCACATATGGACTTTATATATAAATCATAGTACATATAATTCAACAACTACTTGAGTATTTCCATTATGTTCTTATGAGAACCTGTGTGTCACCCATGTTGTACAATAACGCTTTCATAATTTATTTTATTAAATAATCCTGATGATTCCATTCATATAATTCTTATTTATAAGACTTTTAAAACTATTTTCATTAACATATGAATGGTCATTATCCCAATGTATAACTATATGATTTTGGATCATGTTTAATTCAATTATATATCACACTTATATAAGAAATTAAATCACCTTATAAGGTGGCTCAAATAATAGAATTGGTTTTAAATCCCTAGAATCATGAATCATCCCATATATGAGTTTAAATATTTCTATCCTAAGTGAAAAGGGATGATGTCTGAGGGCATAGGGAAATGGTTTTTTATTCCCTATTTTATTAAATTAAATTAATAACTATGTCAACTAATTTTATATCACAAAATAAAAGGTTAAAGAGCCTTCCTTAAGAGGTAAATCAAATTCTTAGGCCACCATGGTTGTTTTATCAAATTTTGAATCCCACAAACTATTTTTTTAAAATTATAATTACATAACCTATAATAAGACATAAATGGTTTCCCTAAATTTATATGTATCATTCTTAAAAATTTAACTTATGGACAATTCCTTTTAACAATGTGTCTTGTAAAATCTAGGGCACAACAAAATGGAATAATACATTATCACCAATAATATAACGAAAAAATATAATACAAACTACAGTGGATTGGTAAATGATTTGTTGTCCATTTATGGCCTCTAATATAATATATAATTGAGTAAATATTATATATATAAAAATTCAAATAAAATAGGTCATTATATGTCACATCAAAATAACTTGGTTAAAAGGTAGATCAACTATAAAAGGTGTAATATGAATGAAAATATTACTGATTCACATCCAAATATATATATAGTGTCTCTATCAGAGTTTGTATGGGGGAGATACCTCAATTCCTAGTGTGTGGTTGAAGGGAAATAACTAATGGATGGATGATTGTTGTGCATGGATGAGAAATGGAAAAAGGAGAGGATTTACCAATGAAGGAGGGAGGAACCAAAAATTCAACCATGCTAAAGGGTATCATGGTTTTTTATCATGTTTAGGTAAACCATGTTTCAAGCATGTTCCAAGAACTACCCTGAGACACCCATCACATGGGCTAGGTTCATGGTTTTACTTAACACTGACTAACCATGAAAAACACCTCTACAAAGTGGTATGCAACACTAACATGGTAATGTTTCCTAGGAAACTTTGTAAGAACAAATGGTGCTCCCCTAATAAGGGAACCGGAACACCCCATAAGGTTTAACATAACCACGCTGGATGGGTGATAAAGTTTCTACTAACCATGAAACCCACATATTTCCCATAGTTGCTTGGGATCTAGGCTCAATAAAATCATGGTACATCCGTATAACCCATGTAACCTCCTTAGGAACATTTATTGGGATTAAAATAAGGAAAAACATAAAATTTAATAGGTTTTACCTCAAATGAAAGTAATGTTTTTAAAATACCCCCCCCCCCCCCAATAGAAACTCATCCGTGTTATTCCCTTACATGGGTGGTAATGTGTCATCCGAGAATAACTCAGATCACTAGGAATATATATCAGCCTCCAACTAACAAACCTATTAATGTACATAGTTGTTCTTCCATATCACCTATACTAATGGAAATTTCCATCCACATAGAACCATAATTCCGCAATAAATAATAGGAATAGGGTTCTCCTCAAAGGATGCATCAAACTCCAATTAAACATCCTTAGGAAAAAGAATTTGAGACTGATCTAAATGATATAAACAAATTTGGGATACATAGAATATTTTTTACATGTATTTTTATCTCTATGTTAATTATAATGAATATGATATCATACCAAATATCCCCAAAATAAAATATGGCTTGACTTCATAAGGTTTTAAGTTCCTTAGTTCTTAAATATGGCTATGCACTAGTCCGGGAGAAACAATAAGGGAAACCCAACTACTTACCTCAAAATCTAGAGGATGATATTGATGATAGGATTATGGCTTCTTGCTAGTCCGAGATTTATAAATCCTATTCCTAATTATTTGAACCTTCTTTGAGGTATACTAGATGATATGAGAACCTTGTGTTGTATCCTCTCTTCACTCTCTCAATAATTGGGGTGATAACATGACCTACTATATAGTGCCTATAAAGTATCCATCTATATTTCCTATATGAAATTTATATAATAAGAGATCTCATTAAGAGATAACTATTTATCATAATAACATATATAATAATGGACACATGTTTGGATCATGTCCTCAAAATCCTATATCATATACTCAGGTTGTCCATCATTCTATGGGTGATATGTTATACTCAGAAATATCTAAAAATCTAATGCTCTCTTCCACCATTTATTGAACAGTCATGTGAATTGATCGAATTGGTAAAATATGATATTTTATAAAACAATGAGGAGGATTATTATCTCACAATCATCAAGCCTCTTGATCTCACCCAAATTAAAAAGCATTATAATTATGAAATAAATGCATATCCTTTTACAATATGTCAAGATCAATTAACAACATCAATACCCCATGGTGATCTAGGAAATCCTCTCATGAAATAAATGTTGATGTCATCCCACTTACACTAAGGAATGGGTAATGGATGTAAAATATCTACTGGTCACCTGTGTTCTACCTTCACCTCCAAAAATGTGAGAAACCGAGTAACAAACCAAGGTATCACCATTATCCCCATCCACTACTATTGGAGGAATAAGTTGTAATTTTTTTCTTAATTATGAGATGATATTCCCATATATAGGTATGATACTCTTAAACTCTTATAAGGTGTATTTGGGAACCCAAATGTGTTTATAAATGGTAATAACTAATTTTTATCAATGACCCAACCAGGAAATGAGTCCTCATCTACAATTCTCTCCCTTAGGTCAAATCCCTAAGAATATAATAGTCTCTCCACCATAATAATCTCTAGAAATAAAATGGACACTGATAACAATGAAATTGCTTACATCCAATGAATTTCCTATTCCTCCAAGTGTATCTAATAAAATTTGGATATAACTATCCACTAATTAGTATCATCCTGAATTGCTAGTGCTTGATTCTTACTACTTAGATATTTGGAAAATATATTTCTCTTTCCACTCATATAAGTAAGCACAAAGTCAATGAACTGTAGGTATTCAACCCACTTTCTTTGTATAATATTAAAATATATTTTTTTGAATATGTTCATGAGTCTTTTTTGGTTCATATACACCATAAAACACTCTCTCGGTAAGTAATTCCTCGAACAACACTAGGATTGAACAAAAAATGCTAACTGGAGATTATGAATCAGGTATTTACTCTCATATGATGTCAATTAATAAGACCCATATGCCACATCTCACTCCTCGTGATTTAGAATTTATCCTACCCTGATTCTAGGAACATCATAATAAACCATATAACTTTTGCTCATTTTTCCTAGAATTAGGATTTGTGGTGATTTTATTCCCCATTTCAACTCTAAAAGATATTTTTTGTATGAATATAACCATATTATTTTCACATAATTGTCATTTCAAACCGTAAGTGGTTCTACATGGCATGAAATTTCAAAAACCAAGGGCATATAATAGTCATCTAGACCCTAATAAGTTTATATATCAAATAAATTGTTGGGATTCTGCTATGAAACTGATGCTCTCATCTTCTCTAGGTAAATTTATACTCCTGTGTCTACGATAATGTGACCTAGGAGGTGAAATTATCAATCCAAAAATTTCTATTTAGGATTTTATCATACAATTGTTTCTCTCTCAATGTTTTCAATATGTTCTCAAAATTTTTAGCATTGTCATATTGAGTGACAGAATACACCAAGATATCATCAATGAAGAAAATGATAAATGAATCTAGATAAGGGTGGAAAGTCAGATCATCCAATCCGTGAAAAAATGTAGGCACATTTTTGGTACCGAACTACATGAAAAACTCCTCATATAAGACATATCTACTAGGAAATGTTTTATATGATAAATCTGATGGTCAGTAACACACCTGATGTTAACTCGATCTTTAATCAGTCTTATAGAAATCCATGGATTCCCAATGTTTTTAGAATAGGAAATCTATATTACACAATGGATATCAGTTCCTATCGATAAGCATGTTAGGTAATACACAAAAATTCTAAGGGTATCATATCCCTTCTTAGTAATAAAAAGGATCGGTGAACCTTGTGTAAAATAAATGGGTCATATAAGACCCTTATTTTTAAAACCCTCTAAATACATCTTGAGCACCTAAAATATAGTAGTATTGATCCTGTACGGAGGAATGGATATCATTGTATCTCCTAGAACTAGCTTTATATAAAACTATACCTCTCTTTTAGTAGGAATTCCAGAAAACTCATCATGTAAAGAATACCTAAAATTATCTACCACTAGAGGGAAATACACCTGACACATTATCTGATCATCGAGATGATTTCTATAAATCTGGGCTATTATCCAATCCAACCCATGATGATCGAGGCCATCTTGGAATTCCTTGACATCCCATTTTCCTTTATAAATAAAATTACAACACCCATGTGATTTGAAAATCACCCTTAAGATATGTAAATCAATATAAGCATGATATATAACCAGCTATTCTATCAAGAGAATGATGTAAAACCATGTCATCTCAGGAATAAGGTGGTACCATGTGAATCAACACCCACATTGTAAGGACCCAAAACCAGTTTCCTAGAAGTAGTTCCTTATTTTATTATATTTTCATATAAACAATGAATTTGAATCCAAAAGTACAAATTATTTTAGAATATTTTTAAAAATTATATGTACATAAGTTCAAAATTATAACTTGGAAAGAAATACAACATAAAAATTTCATTGAAAACATCCATATATCATAGGTTATCTCTATAGTTCATTCATACAATACCTCTTCATGTCCAAGGAAAATGAAACATAAGAAATGTGTGTGACCCATTTCTTAGTAAGGGTATCAAATACAAAAGAATATATAATAAAAATAAATATTAGGCATGGTGAATAACTAAAAACATATGACTTTAAAAATGAACTTGAACACATTATGGAATGAATTAGAGCTGAATGAATAATTACCTAATAAATAATAATCATGTGTATTCTACTAGTCTAAAGGACATATGAAATTTCAATTACTAATTTCATAATGAGGGAATTCATAATGCAGGACATCATAACTATACCTCCAAGGCCACATCCCAAGACCATAAATGATCATTTTGTCACGGTCTTATGCCGAGACCGTATTTTTTATAATGATTCCTACTAATGAATTGAGGGGATATAATGGGATACACCCATAATTTAATAAGTCTATTTCATTCCTAATATTAATTATGATAAACATAAACAAAATATAAATTAATATTTAATCTAATATATGAAATGTCAATAACTTTCCTTGAACATTAAGCATAAACACTGACCATCTGGAATAATTCTTGAATGGTTTTAAAATAGAACATCTACAATAAAACTAATCTTAAACCATTCAATTAAATATTTTAGATGATATCCTAAAATATTAATACCAATAATACATAATAATCCACAAGAGTGTTGAAACATATGAAGAAACTTATATAAAAACATCGAGTAATTCTTGAGATAAATACACTTTTACTTTGAAAAGAAGATTTCTTTTGGAAAATTATTTGTATAAACCATAAGTTAAGTAAGATATTATTTTGAAAGTAGTATTAGAGATTTTTTAAAATTAATGTTTTCTAAAAACAGATTATCAAGTGCCCTATAATATATGTATGTACTTGAGAATTCCCTTGAATTTGTCTTTTACTTCGGGAATAATTTTTGAATGATCCTTTTAAAACATATAACTCCCCATAAATGAATTTAGTATTCTGGTTTTTTTACATATTTATAAAATTATCACAGAATATATGAAGAGTAAATAGGAAAGAGTTTAACTAAGGTAAGTAGAGAATATGAGTAACCTGAACGAAAATGGAGGTTCGGGTAGAAAACCCTTACCTTAAGTCTGAAGGTGTTCCTCACGTAATCTCAATGACTTGAATAATAAAATTTATGTTTATAAATTAATGACTACAGAACCTCTTATACATTTTATTGATTTATTATAATCTTATTTATGTTTATTCATGTCCTTTTATCTTTTAAGATATTCAATTTTATTATATGGGATTGTTTTCTTCATTGGTTTTCATGATCGATTTACTTATATTCATGTGTGGATAAAAATGTTGACTGAGAATGGTTGTCCAAAAAAAAGGTTTTATGTTATTAGTGACAACTAGAAGTATAAATTTTAATAAAATTTGTTAGGATATTTGGGGTTAATGTGAATCATAATATTAAACTTTAATGAAAATTGTTTGGGTTAATTGGCAGTTCTTGATCACAATAAACTCATTTCGATTTATAAATTAATATCATGTGTACAAGAGGATTATAGGACCACAAATAAGTTATAATACATATATTATATTCTATTTCAAACATAAAAATGATTTCAATACAATAATTAAAGATGGTAATAGAAATTTAAAACTATTCATCATTGAATGTTATAAATTAACACATCTTAGATGGTGTTTTCATTTCTAGTATAAAAGAATGGGAATGGAGAAATGATGAAGAATTCTTCCATTACCATAATAAAATTCTAGTACCTGTAATTCATTATATTCATCACATAAATTGGATAAATGGAGGTGAAAAAAGAAAAATAAAATAAAGGAACTTCAAATAAAATAAATGAAAATATGATTTTTTATCTTGAAGTTATCTTCCTTGAGAGCCTCTTTAGGGGAGTGGTTTTGGCCTTTCTATGGGACCAAGGGAATTTGGACATAGGGGGAGGATCTTGGGAGGATATTTTAGAAGGATTTAGATACGGGAAAAGGATTTATAGGAATGAAGAGATGAGGGAGTGAGGGGGGTTATATTGGAGAAGAGGGGTGATTTTTGACTATCTTATTAATTGTATTATTATTTCCCTAAAGGTAACCAATAGGGTTAAATATTATTTCCCATAATAGTAATAATTTCATGTGAATTCTAACCAAGCATTCTTACATCATCCATGATGCCAGGAATAGTGAATTTATATGATAATGTATAAATATGGTAAATTTATGTATTTAACTATTCATAAAAAATTTGAGTATTTTAGAAAAATCCCAAAACTTCACCCTAACCATTTTTCAATGTGTATAATTAAAAAAACTCCATTTTTTTAAAATGATTTTATAAATATTATTTATTTAATTTTTAAATAAAAACATAATTTATTAAAAAAAATATGATTTTTAAAACTATAATATGTGTTATATCACATTGAAAAATTAATCAAGATCACATTAACATATAAACGTAACAAAATAAAATAATTATTTGATATACTATTCATAAGTGTAATATTACGGTTCATATTAGTATTCATAAGGTTATGTTACTATTCACCAAAAATTAAGTTTTTCTTATTAAACTCTAAATATCTTGCTGAACCAAACCGTGTATGTGAGCTTTTAGAAATTCAAATCACATATGTGGAAAAATTATTTTTACTTGATTGGTTATTAAAAATTGGTAGTTTTTGGAGACACATTATTTCATGAATTTATTTATAAATCCTTAGTGTATTACAGAAATATCTTGAGGGGTCACTTCCTACTTTTGTGTGCACTTTCTAATCGGATTATTATAGTCTATCAAGTGTAATCATGCCATGGGAAAACTATACATTGATATTAAGTACCTACATGACAAGAACATATATGATATAATGTGAATCACATGTATCAAAAAGAGTAAATAATAATGTCTGTGCTATTAGAATAGTATCTCACACTATAGAAGGGATGGAACTATGCTCCTAATATATTAGTTACACCAAATAAATTTATCCTGATCTAAGGCCCTTAGATATAGACAAGATATCTTGAGAAGGAATTCTTTGTTGGTACTATAATTCTTATTAACTTATTCCTCATCCAAGTCCATTAACTCAATCATATTTAATAGTCACACACTAGCTCCACAAGTGAAAAGAATCTATTGACCATGCTTTAAATTCCTAAACTCTCTGTCTCAATTGGCCATCAATGTCTCTAGATAAAAATAATCATAAAAGTCCATCAAAAAAATCTTCAAGACATGTCCTTATGATGATATATCTAGGTAATAATTTCCAACCATCTCTTGGAATAATCTAAAAGAGTATACATCAGAATATTTACTCTCATCTCCGAAGGAATCTCGAGATTCCCAAATATCAATAGCATTGCCTCAAATTATGAATCTAAAGCCAATGGAGTTTTTTCCACTAAAAACCTATGTGGATTAGACTATTGAAACTCACACATCAACTCTTCCATAGTTGAGTAAGGTTGCGAGGCTCCCTAAACAATCAACATAATGAATATGAAACACTCTCAAAACTAGGCATCTGATTCCATATCAGGTATAACATGTTCTAACAAAAGTGGATGTATGATAGGATCAACTAGTGGCCCTAGGAACACCACCGATGGAGAATTTTTTTTCCACCCTCTTGGTGAATTACTCATGTCCTTATTGGTGGAATTTCTCTAAAAATGGAAAACACATACCTTAATAAATGATTTTATAACCACTGAAATTGATGATATAAGAATAAGATAGGTCCAAGTATTCCTATAAAAGATCTACACCGTGATTTTGGTTTCTAATGACTATTTTGTGCAACATTAAAACCATGAAGTAAAAATGATATATTACTTACTACCCACTTCTATAGTTGGATCAGGGTCAAGTTATTTATCTTTGAGAAGGTCAATGTATATGAGGAGTAATTTTCAATTTTTTCAGGAGAACACAACTTATGTTTTACATAAATCCCCATTTACTGGAATCATTTCTATAAAATAAATCAAAATTAGAATTTTTTATGAATATTTTCATTAATAAATAAAACAATATTATGATAAAATTATATGTTTTACAATTTAAAATTTATAATTCCCCATACAATTTAAATTTTTTTATTTGTATCCATTTATTTTTTAAAAATTATATATCTAAACCCTGCATGAAATATGATAACAATTTCATATACAATGCAATCAATTCACTAAAACATGTTGCAGGAAATCAACACTATAATATATTCTTCACATGTAATATGCATGATAGATAAATCATCATGTTCCTATAATGATTCATAAATACTTCCTTTTCATATTATCCAAGAGTAAAAATCCATAGAAATATGTAATATCAAAAAATATGTGTTTAAACTAATAGTGGAGTCAAAGAAACTATAATAAGAAAAATATTATACAACATGTCCCATACCAAGTAAATTGAATTTCTAATATATGGTGGCAAACAACTCCAAGACAAAGGAACATGAAAAAATCCTATCACATCTTATTTTTCCATTCTTCCATCCCAATATGTATGGAAGGAAATGAAAAAAAATAAAGAAACCATCTAATATAACGTTGTAATGTCTTGTGCCCATTTTACACCAAAATAACTGATTTTGGATGTCCACATGAACTCAATAATGCCTCATGGTATGTCAGAGGCTAAATAAAGGTAGTGAGGGTCTATTGTTGAAAGGGGGGAGACTACACCCTCATAATCAGAGAGTAGCACAACAGTAAAATCATATCAATCAGTACTCATAGCATAAATAAAATTGAACAGTGAAAGAGAAATAATACATCATATAATTAAACAAGTAAGTCACATCAATAAATTCCACATAAAATAATCATGAACGTGGCATGTTACACAAAATTTAAATATACAAGAATTTGAGAAATATGAAAATACAATTTTTTTTACCAAAATGAATAAAAGACCCAAGGCTATCTCTAGTGGAATCTAGAGAGAAGGCTTGGTCATCTACCCTTGGTACACCATCCCTTGGAGGTAATAAAGCATACATAGTAGGTTTATTTTCCTTATCCCTACATGTATCCATGAAGTCTATCTAGGTACCCAATGACAACCCGAACATGGTCTGTGATACACAATGTAGGCCACCAACAATGATTTATAATTACATCCGGTTTTTGTGGATATACTATGGAGTTTAAACATAATAACAAATTTTTTAAATGAAAGGTGATAAAAAAATAACCCAAATAGGTTCTGGTTCCCATGGAACACCCGTCATCCACTATCATTATCGGCTTAAGCCTAATGACTATGATTAAATATGTAGTCATGATGTAAGTTATGATAATGTCTTTGGACCTGACCCATTTCCAATGAATCTACCATGAATCATATCTAAGTAAGATATACCTAATAATAATTCTATTATAAAATGTAAGTCACTGACCAATTCAATTAATTCTCTTGGACTTTTAATTTATTTAATGTATTTAATTTATTACTAAATTCTTAGTTAACATGATCTTGTCCTTATTATTTTTAATTTGGGACTTAGGAATCATTCCATGCATAACATAACAATCCTGTCATAATAACTCCTCATAGAAACCTCGGTATCTTTGTAGGTATGGTATGAAGTCACTTCTCTATGATTCTATCATTAGGTGTCTACAAAGGTATCCCAGGTGTCACTTGTGGCATATATAATGATTTCCCCTCTACTTCCATCCTTATAAGTCTATGTAGGGGTTCTATGTATCACTCATAGTGCACATCATCTAGCTACTAAGTGAATTTATCTATATAGCTCATATGAGAACCCATGCGTCACCCAGGGTTTATAATACATTCATTAAAATTAATTTATATAAATAAATTAAATGAGTTCGTTCATTGAAGTCAAAGTCAGAACACTTATATCACTGTCGACATCGATATAAGAATAGTCAATGTACTAAATTCTAACCATACCATTTAAGTTCAAATTTAATTCAAATTTCCATTAAATTTATATAATAAAATAACTCACCTTAAAAGATGACTCAAATAATAGCTTTGGATTAGATGGTCTAGCCTCATGAATCCTCCCATCATTTATTTCAAATGTCTCAAGCCTACATTATAAGGGACAAATTCCAATTCCATAAGGACATGTTAGTCCATTTAGTGTTTTATTAAATTATAATTATAACTAAATCAACTAATATTAAATACCAAATTCATGGGGTAAAATATATCCCTTTAAGTGGGGAATTAAATTCATAAGAGATACATAGTGGTATTTCGAATTTAGATATACATGCTTGGGTTTGTTTAATAAATGGTAATTGACATTCAATAACATATAAATAGGTCCAATGAATTATATAGGTGATTCTTAATCATTTAATTTATGGGAAATTCCATATTATAAGAATCAATTGGATAATTTATTATGTGACATCATGAAATAATATACAAACAAAAATAATTTAAGTGGAAATAATGAGACCATTTACCTTATCTTGGTATTTAACTCATCATTTTTTGGGTACTAATCCATGTGAGAATGGATGAAATAAAATAAATAGAGAAATACCTTGAAAAAATAGAATATAATCTCACAAAAAAATAAATTCATTGAAAGATATATAAAATACAAAAGGCATAATAGAAATCCAAAACATACTTATATTCATCCAATGAGATAGATTATGGAACAATTAGATTCCTAATGTAGGAGACACCAAAATGCGTACATTGAGTTGGAAGGAGATTTTCATCATCCAAAGGGATGTAATGTATATAAGGGCAATAAAAAATGTATAGAAGATAATAAGTAATTAGTTTAAAAATGTAAGTTATATCTTTTAAAAGGGTTTCTGGGTTTGAAGCATGTTTGGAAAATACTTGTGCCAACAGTGTACCATGAATTTTCCAAAGACACCTCTAATATTAGATATGTGATGGGTTTGACTAACTGTGACCAATCCCTGTGCAACAAATCTGCATAAACGTTTAAAAAACATTCATTATTGTGCGTTTTGGGATGCATAGTTAGGACATATGGTTCAGACATTGTCAACGCACTAGACAAACCCACACGATTCAACCAAACCAAGCTAGCTAGGTGACATGGATTCTGCTAACCTTGTGGCCCACTAATTTCTCCATAAATATTGTGTTTTAGGGTCTAAAAATACCCTAACACCATCCTAACCCACATTACCTCTTTATTAACCTCAATTTGGATATATCTAAATTAATAAAATTAAAATAAAATGTTATATACATCAATGGAAAGTTCGGTTCTTGTAATTATAAGGTTACCACTGAAAATGGTTAGAATATAGCCATTATCCTTCGTTATAACCTAACCAACATCCATTTTTATAATAAAAAATCCATCAAAAGAATTCAACCATACAAATGTTTCTTAAAAAATCATAAAATATTAACCATATCATTACATAATAACTCGTGCAATGAAAATATGTTTCACAACATTTTCAACCATTCAACACAGAATAACCCATGGAAAATGGGTATCTCATCACAATAAACATTGAACATATAGATAAATAATAATTTTGGATCCATTTGGTAATATCCATAGTAAAATAGAATTTATATTAGTTGATGCTATCATATAAATAAATTTCATTAAAATATCACAAAAATATTTCATGAGGAAGATAACTATTCCATTTTGAAAATCATTGTTAAAATACAAATATTTCCAAAATATTTTATAAAACAATTTCTTAAAAACATCATTGGTAACATATGATGTATTTTTTAAAACATTTATAATTCATGATGGTGGAAAATTCTATACATCTCAGATAAGTTGAAAGAAAACATCGCTTTCACGTTTTTGTTTTAAATTCAAAAAGTACTTCCCTCAATAAATTAAAAGAACAATAATTTTAATAATTTTTTAAAAATAATTAAATTGGAATAAAATTAATTTGAACTATAATATTATAGTAATAAAAAAATTATTGAAAACATTTCATAAAAATATGAATATTTAATAAAAAAATGGATTTCAAATGAAGAGAGAAATAAAATCAAATTACCAAACATAAACATTTTTTATCAGTACAGTTCTTATGATGATAAAAAAAGGAAAACATATAAAATAAATATATAACCAAATAATAATAATTTTCAATAGAATATTTTATATTTACTAAATTATTTCTTCATTATAACCAAATGAAAAATATTCTTGATAAACATTGAGATTGTAACAAAATACCATTAACACTTTTTTAAAATTTAAATCATAAAACCCATAAAATAAATAACCCAATATGCATATGTAAATAATCATAATATTTATAATAGAAATCATAAAAATTCATTAATTGTAATTATTAGAAACACATAATACAAACAAGTGGTGAATATAGAATTTGCCTCATTTAAGTAAAAGTGAGTTCAAAATCCATTACCTTAGGTATGACTTCCTTCAGAAACATTTAATCATAATATATAATAAATATATAATTATTATACCTCCCTTAAATATTACTAATTTTATACATAATTCTATATAGTATTTACATGTAACCTTTTATCACTCGTTTGTTACAACTTCATTATCAAAGTCACTATTTCGGGTGAGATCTGGTTTATTTTTTCAATAAATGTTTTAGTTAAGTTGTTTTGTTATTTTTATTTTGATATTGGTTAAATAATCTCAAAAATTTTAACCAATATTTAAATATAATATATATTCATTATATATATATTCTTAGATTAATTCATAAAAGTCAAAGAGGGGAAAACGACTGACACCATTCGTGCACACGGTAGGCCATACGTACACATGGATGTTCTTTATATTTTTTATCCAATGAGTAAATAATAAATAATGATTAAATATTAATTATTATGTAATTTTATATATATATATATTTATTAAATCAATCCTTATTACATTAAATGTTAAAAATAAATGAAAAAATTAATCACATCGCTTTGTGGAGGTGGTTGTCTACATGTATGAATGATGGACTTTATCATTTTTCAACGGTCTAGAAGGAAAGAAGGTCGATCTGATATTATCATTATAGAAGTATAAGTATGTCATAATTATCATATTTATACATTATTCTCACACTAACCATCAATAAAATATGGTGATGATAAATTAATTGTATCTCTTTGTGGAGACACTACGTCGTACATTTGTTTGGGGGGTATTTTCACATACAATTTTATTTATATTGAGGGAATAAAGGTGGTATATTAATAATAATAAAAATTATCCACATTTTGGATAATTTATAATATTTTTTATGAATTATATTACAAATTAATTGGATATAAAATAATAATTAAAAAGTAAGTGATTGTTTAAGGTGATTACCTCTTCTTTGAATTAACTTTAACATATCTCCACCTACGATCATTATTTTTGGTATTTTTTAATATGTAACCTGCTATAATATTTATATTGGAGTGGATAATTGATATTTATAGATTTTTTTTCAAGAAATAAATGTAAAATGAATGTAAAAAATAGAACGGTGATGTACTTTTATAATTGATGGAAGGGGTGCTCTTGGAATTTCTATAGATATTAAATTAATATAAATATATTTTAATGAAAAATGGCTTGAAAATGATATTATTATCATATAATATTTATATTAATTTACGTAATGTCATAAAACCAATTATGTACATGTTTGGATCTAATATTTACTCTTATTATTTTGTTTTGTCCCTTTGTTTACACTTTTCATAATTACGGAAATATTAATGTTATCTAACCCTTAATGAATAATAATGTTATGATAAAGTTAAAATATGACCAATAAAAGTACCTAGTAAAATAATTAAAACCATATAACATTCATTTTCATATCATTTAATTAAATATTATTTATTACAACATATCATTAGTGTCATTTCTAACATTAATCATGGAATTTGGCATATAAATATCATTAATATTTTGGATGTCAAAAATAATTATTCTAAATATCCATAGTACTACATATAAATCTATTAATTTTTTGGATACATTATCTCATTAAAATTATATCGAATTTTATTATTTTTAAAATCATTTATTATAATATTTAGTTAATTGAATAAATAATTTGTTAGTGTTTCACAAGTATATAAGGTCATTATATTATTTCTAAAAATTATAAACAATTTTCTATTATGATAATTATTTAATTTATCTCATAAATGGTACCTAAATTCCTATATAATGTTCTTTTTTTTGTATTTGGACACATAAGTTAATTTTAAAACAAATATAGTAACATTTTGTAACATTATTTGATTTAAATATAATATTGGCCATTTTCATGGAAAAGTGTATAATAAAAAAATAATTTTCTCTAATAAAGCGATAAGTGCAAAACTTCCTTCACCCAATAATAATTATGATGAAATCATATTTCCTTACAACTTCAATTAACCAAAATTAAGGTTATTTACCCTTAAATATGTTATTAAATTTACCACAATTACTCTTCAAATTGAGGAATAATAAAATTTTCATATTTAAGAAATATGAACTTTAATATTCAATTTATTGGATCCTTTTTATAATATTATATAATTATAAGTTTTAGCTATTAATTTTAAAAGTAGTATACTAAATAATATAAAAACTACTTTTTAGAAAAATATTGTTTAATAAAAATAGAATATGATTTATTCATATGCCATGTCTAAATTGTTTTTACAATAATGTTAAAAATTTCATTGCGTATATATTATATACGTTTAATTAAAATAATTTACCAATAGTAATTAATTTAGATTATTAAAAAAATAATTTTTTGATGAAAAAAGTTTTTTGTATAATTATTTGTATCTAATTCATCCATAAAATATATTCAAATGAACAATATTGGATTATTTAAAACCATATAATTTTTTTTAAACTTTTTAACCATTCCATAAAAAAATTAACATTTTTACAAGATGTTAATGAAAACAGATTTTCAATAAAAATGCATATTTCTTACTATTCACTAAAAGAATCATACTTTTCAGAAAATTATCAATAATTCATCCTAAGAAAAGTTTTAGGAGAATAATTATATATTTATATCATTTTAATAAAATTTTATTACTAAATATATAAGAAATTAAATATAATATTTTCTCAAAAAAAATAAAAAAATGTTTTTCAAAAGAAATATATTTTTAATGAATAATATGAGTTTTTTGATAGATGTCTGATTAATTACTAAGAATTTATCTTTAAATTTTTATGACTATTACCTTTATATGTATATTTCATTATTTATTTAATCCTATTAATACCATTTAATTTAATATCTCAGTTATAAAGATCATATAATAATATTTAATGGTTCGTTTAGGCTCGGGGTTGCGTGTAGTGTATGATATAGAAGAACATAAAAATATATATTTCAAAAAATATTAGGGTGTTGCAATATCCAAATTTCAACAAATTGTATCGTCTTAATTGGGACTTCTTCAAAAAAATATTGAGGTTTTACATTTTAAAATTATTTTTTAGAAATCTCAAATCTTCAAAAGGGTTCATAAAACAACATCTTAAAAAGAGTGAGATAAAAATATTAATGTCATATAAAATAACACATAACTAGGTTAATAAATAGTAAAAAATTACAAAGAGGTGAAAATAATGATATTTAAGATAAAACTAACAAAAATTCTTAACTATGAGTGATAGAGGACATGGTCAAGATAATGATAACTAACCAAAAACTATGAATATATAAGGGGTTAAAATAAAATTAATTCTTCATTGTTGAATGTTATAGGACATCATTTCTGACTTAACATACATTTCATAGAGTAGAGGTGTTTATTTACCATCTATAAAATGAAACTAATGAAATATATTTTCTTTAGAGTTAGAATTTCATCGTTCAATCAATTTACACCAAAATGAATCATTTTTATATGATTGATTAGTGTTCGAGATGATATTTTCTCCAAAAGAACTAAAATATACATCTAAATGATCCAAATAGTATATCAAGATATTTAGTATGTATTTATGAATTAACCAAGAAAAAATATTATCATCACAATATACATCTCAAAATTAATAATCCATCATGTGATGAAATAAAAAATTAATATAAAAAACAATAATTCCATAAGTAACCTTAACATTAATGAATGTTTTAATATGACAGGCTATATCATACCCATCATCTTACAACTTCAAAAAAAATTAATTGCATTACTCCCAAATAATCATTCATGTTAAATCACAAATTATATATTAGTGTTACTTATACGTAAAGCCAATATAACTTATCTATAATATCATTAATCACCATGAAAAATTACATTATAATCTTGTAAACCTATAAAATTCATCAAAATATCATGATTTAAATTTAGATACTATCATTAAATAAAATCATTTACATGAAAACAAATATCTCTAAAAATATAACCTTATTAATGAATCACATATAAACCATTGGTATTATATATATCCCACTCTCTGGTATTAAATAACTAACATATCATCAAATGATATATCAGCGAAATGGTAATTAAACCCAAATACTTTATTATTAGAAATACTCGGTAAAAGTTTTAGACTACATCAAAATCCCATAACATAAAACATTAAAGGGTGTGATGATACCTTAAATCATATGATCAATAATAAAATTATAAACTTATTATGGTGTCGATAAATTTTCTTATTAGTAGAAAAAAAATATTCTTAAAAAATGAACAAAATACATATTCCTTAATTAATTTTAAAAATTAGTTAATATATTCTATATATCCAAAATTTAAATTAACATTATAAAATAAGACAAAAACCAAATTTTCATCAAATAATAAATTTCATGGTAACTAATACTGTCAATTTCAATAATAACATTATACTAAATAAAGATTATTAAATCAATATCAAACACATATTATAGTTTCTCTTTCCTTGAATCATATTTTCACCAAAAAAATATTACCTTATAACTAAATAAATTTTCTTGATTATTTATATAATTTAAAATAGTTCATAAAATAATTAAATACAAGTTTATATAGAATGATACTAAGATGTTTTGTGATTTTTGTAACTAAAATAACATTATTATAACCCTTATACAACGTAATTCATGAATCCAAATACAAAAACAATTCAATCACGCTGCTTACTTATCAAACAGTATACAAGGGTTAAACATATTACTCTAAATTTATTCTTTCATAAAATATGAAATTGGAAACATATCTTAATAATCATACAAATCAATTTAATCATGTTTCTTACTATTAACAAATTAAATACTATTAAAATATCTCATACCATATATATTTTATTTGTAGTCTCTTCATCATCTTTAGTAAAACCATTATTCATACAACATTGTTAATTCTATTCTCAAGTATTGTCTTAATGAAATTTATTTGTATAATGCCCAATCATTCCACATTTAATGCATTTAACCATAGAGGTTAACCTTGGGAGACCATTATTACCATAAATTTCATTAAACAAACATTTTATTTATCCTTTAGAAATACTTTCGTTGTGTCATTATTTTCCACACCGAAGAAATCCTCTCATTCTTATGACACATTCATTTGAGTGCTTCGTACCACATTCTAGACATCTTGGAAGATAAATATTAGTTTCTCTAGGGTCTTTAGGAAAATCCACCTTTATTATGTTAGATTATTGAGGAAACTTTCCAAATATTATATTTTTATCATTTAATGATATAGGTGATTAGTGATCATTATAAGGATTCAGATTCCATCTCTTACATCAATTGGATGATCACAAGGACACTCATTCCATTGACTATAGCATTCAGAAATAACATTATTCATTCATGTTCCATCAATTTATTACAATTAAAAAACAAAAATGGGAGAATAAACAATCAAACTATTAAATCAAATAATCATGAAGAATCATTTAAAGCATGTCTAAACCATGAAATATTATTTTATGATACCATATATTTTACCTAAGACATTCACGACCACTACCAAAGAACTAGGATTATATCCAAAAATTAAACATACCCCATGGTTCTTAATAATGTTTTCTCATCTAAGTTTCAATAAGATAAACTTAACCTTGCTATAATAACAAATATAGTGACCCCTACATTTCATTCATATATATAGTGTCTTAATAGATAAATATTCACTAAATACTATTAAAATTTCTGCTAGAATCATATATTTCTTGTTACTTTGGAAAATGTAAACAAAAACAAATAGTTTATAATATATATACATCATATACAACTATTTTTTCTCATAAATATCACCCATATTATACATATCATACTTAGTACCATTCATCACAATGTGGGGAAATAAAACATTGAAAAATGGTGAGATCTTGTGCTCAATAATGGTAAAAAGGATGATATTAATGATAACATGATTATAACATAAACATAAGGGTATTAGAATATGATCAAAATATTTTAAAATAATACCCTTATAATAATATATCATAATCTATGGTAATTTAAAAACATATGAAATTTCATAAGGTATTTATTATAATGAAATAAAATAACATAATCCATGGAAGAATATTATTAGCATAATACATGAAAGAGTGGAATATAAATTTGTACAGAAAATCATTATTTATAAATAATGTATAATTTCAATGACTATCATAGTAGATTGAGATCACTCCCTAAACAATCATAGTATTCAGATATCACACCCAATACAATCATATTTTATTCAGTTCGCTCCCTAAACTATTATAGAAGTCATGGTCACTCTCATGACTACTATAAGGGACAATATCCCTTACAGAAATGGGTTCACCCCCCACTATAGAATGGTTTATCACATGAGATATTAATAATTACCAAATACATTTTAGGTATATATATTTCCCTCCCATCGTTGTTTATAACATGAATACCTTTATTTTTTATAAAAAACAACCATTCTTGGTAACATAACTTCTATCCTTGGTTATAATGTAACTACAATAATTTTTTATAATTTTACCATCATCCTTGGTTTTAAATTAATAACCATTTCATAAAAAACCAATATATATATATATATATATGTGACAAAATATTTTAAAATATTTATCATACCATCACATTGTATCTCATTAAGTTAAAATTTGTTTGATAAGTATTTCATAGTTTTATCATAGCATAACACATGGAAAATAAATGGGAATCTCAATAAAAAAACATTTAGCACCTAGATAAAAAATATTAATGGTTCTATAAGATAATTTCCCCATAAGAAAATAATTATCATTAATGGATGTTCTAATATGTGAAATTTTATTTAAAAGTTCCCTGAAATATTTATTTTGGAAAACAAACTATAAATTTTGAAAATCACTTTAAAAATAAACCTTATTCAAAAATAAAATGGAAAATATTTTATTTTAAAAGAAACATAGTAAATATTAATATAATATTCAATACATTTAGTATTAATAATATTAGTAAATTCAATACCTAATGTATATGTTAAAATGAAACATTCCTTTCACATTTTTGTTAAAAATTAAAAAAGTATCTCATTTATAAAAAAGATAAAAATATTAATTAAAAACTGTTTTTTAAAAATTAAATCATAGGTAAGAACAACATTAAAAAATCATGACATAATATTAAAAAATTATTTAAAAAATTTATGCCAAATATGGATATATAAGAAAAATAATTTAAATGAGGATATAAATAATATTGATTTTCCTTAAAATATAGTTTTGGTCACATGAGCACATAAAGTGGGAACCATGCATGGAGAAATTTTTTTTAAAGATAAAAATAGATGATAATAAAATTCTATTTCTATTTAGATATATAACATATTATCTCTTAATTATTACTTAATAACAAACCACCCCAAAAAACGTTTATATTATAACATCAAACCATTACAACTTTTATAAATTTGGAATCAAAAACCCATTAAATATAGAAAAATATATGTATATGTAAATCCCAACAATATTACTTATAATAATTATAAAATTCATTCCTGGTTATTATATACACCACATTAAATATTGTAGTGGAAAATATGTCATGTGTCTCATAGAAGTGAATGTTAGACGAAAATCTCTTACCTAATTTCCAACATCATTTGTATGAAATAGAAATTTTTCTATGATAAATATATATTTATTATGTATATATATATTAAGTAACAATTATAATATATATAATACCAATAATTATTTTCTTATAACCCTTTTTCTCTTGTATTTTACTACTCCTTTAATAAAATCCTTATTTTAGGTGAAATCTACGTAATTTTTCATGTTTTATTTGGTTATGTAGTTTTGTTCTATGTATTGTAATCATGGTTCCATATTTCAAAATATATATATAATGATATTAAAATAATTTATATTAATTATGTACATGTTTATATTTATTCATAAAATTTAGTGATTCCAAAATGAATTACACCATTCCGGGTAATGGTAGGTTGTATGTACACGGGAATGATATTTCCATTTTATGATGGATGGAATGAAAGAATGATAAATGATAATTATCAATTAAAAAATTATTATCATGAATTATATGTCATATATATTAATAAATTCATCCATATTACAATACATTTAAAATATAAATTAAAAATTAATCACACCTCTTAGTCGATCTGGTAGTCCAATGGTATGCATGATCGACATCATCATTTTCTATGGTTGAGATGGTAAAAAGGTACATATAATATTATCATAAAGGATGTATAATTATTTTATATTTATAATATTTTAACATGAAACCCCTTTTAGTAAATATCTATAGAATATGGTTATGAGAAATGAATTGCACCTCTATGTGAAAATGGTAAGTCATACGTACTCTTGGGCGATATTATCTCTTGAAATTTATTGGAAAGAGGGGTATTAAAGGAGGTTTGATAATTATAATAAAAAATAAGTATATATATTATACTGAATTTATTATTTTATGAGGAATATAATTGATTTATATTTGGAAAATATTCATTAAAAATAATGTGATTCGTTAAGGCAATGACCCCTTATTTGAAATAATTTTTTTTGATATCCTCTTGGGATTATAAGTTTAGTGATATGGGATGTTAAGCATCCTTATAATGTATAAAAGGGTTTGGATAAGACAATTTTCCTAGTTTTATCAGTAAAGAAGGCTAAAATGGTTAGTTGAAGGGAAATGTGGGGTGCCCTTTTATAATTTAGGGGGGGAACTCATTGAATTTTTTAAAATAGTAATTTAATAAAAATTATTTTTAATGTCCAAATTGCTCCAAATTGATTTTATTTTATTATTATATTAGTTTTATTTTAAATAATCTCATAAAATAAACTTTGGAAATGTTTGGATTAGATTTTTACTCTTATGTTGTTATTTTAACCCTTTGTTAACAACTGTTTATAATTACTATAATATTACTATTTTATACACATTAAGGGGGGTATAATTTTTCTATGAAATGAAAAAATGAAAACTATATGGACCATGTATGTTTTTTAAAACCATATCCCTTTCATATTGATGGTTCAAATATTTTTTTTAAAAATTTATTTTCCTTTAATAAAAAATATTTATTATAAAATATCACTAATTTTTTTAGCAATATTCATTTAATTTGTCATTAAATACATTGATAAATAAAAGTAAGGTGAATATAACACATCCAAACCATCGTAGGTTTTTATATATATCTATTACATTAATGGAAAATAAAAAATCATAAAACCTATATAACCATTAAAATTTTTATTGTATTTTTTTAATTTTTATTCATTGTATAAATACTTTATTGGTGTTATACAACCATTTTATAAACACTCTACTATTTACTACACATTTATATATGATTTATTAAAAAATATTAAACATAATAAGAAACATTATAATGATAATTCTTGTGTATTTTTGGAATTTTGTACATTACACGAAATTTTAAACAAGAACAAACCATCATATTTATTGATAACTTCCTTTACATGCTCTCACTTAAAACTGTATGGAATAAAATCGAGACATACATAAGAATGTGGTGAGATATAAATCCAAATAATGGAATAAATGTTGAATTACATGAATAATTTAATACATATTAGACAATATGAAAATCAATGGGTCTTAAAAAGAACTTGAATTATAATCCATGATGTAGAATGAGAATCATTACATGGTAAATGGGGAGACAACATAAAACAATGCATCATAAACATAGGTCAAGTATAAATAATAATAAATAAAGATTGAAAAAGTCACATAACATAATCATGTTCCCGGTCTATCCCAAAATTATGTCTCATGAGACTGAACATTTCCTAATGCATTGAACAGCTATATAATTCTGGGTACACCCATCGCATTCATTTCATTCTCATGCTTAAGTGTTCATCATAGATCATAATACAATGAATCATTTATCATAAAATTATAATCCATGAAAACAGAGTGTGGAATAAATACATTTAATTCCATATTAAAATTGGAATATTTTAATAATGGTTAATACCCTTGATATGAAATGCGTATTGTATTCACTACGCAAGTGTTTTAGCATGGAAAAATAACTGTGAAATTTCATTAACCTAATGACATCACTTAAAATTTAATAAAATGGTTTACGATATTGAAATGGATATATCATAATTATGAAATTAAATAATAATAAATATGGGCATCACAATACATTTTAGAATATTAGGAATTATAAATAGAATGTATAAGTTAATAATGAAACTTGAATAATTTAGAGAAGGTGAGGATCCCTTACATGCATATGTGACTCCCAAATCATGGGAGGAGATTATAAAAATATTTGGGGGACATTGGGAGGACTTTCGAGGGGGATTTAAGAGTATATTAATGGTAAAATGACTTATTTTGATGAAAATATGGAGATTGGGTGGGTTAATATAGGAAATTGTTGGGGATTTCATTATTATTTATCAAACATAGGTTTTTGAATATATATAATAAAATAACCAAAAACACAAACTATACCAGGGGATTTCCCATGGTTTCTATGAAATGGTGTTTTATTTTATTATTTTATAATCTAATGTACTTAACTTGAATAAATAATTCACTTGAATATGTTGAAGTGAGTCATACTTGTAATGAAGTGATTTTAAACCGTTAAAATATATAATTGTTTTGGAGGATTCATAAAAGATTTATAAAATATAAAAAATAAAAATATAATATAATTATTTTAAATATAAAACATATATGTGGTTGTGGATATCATTTGTAGTATTTATTAAAACAATTTTGGGTAATTATAATATCAGCATACACAAAGTATATTTATATTGTATTTAATTTATAGACAAAAATATTACTATCTCAGAAAATTATGGAATCGTAATCATTGGATAATTTCTACATTATGATTCAAAAATTAAAATCATTTTATCTAAATAATTTTTAAATATTTCTATTTTTAAACTTAAATTAAAATTGAAATTTACATAGAAATGATGGGTTCTTTGACAATAACGATTTGTTAACCATTATAAAAATATATTTTACATCATCAAAATAAGATGATAATATATATTTAAAAAAAATAATTTATTAATAATATTTAATTAGAAAATAATTTATTTAAAATATAATTTAATTCATCAAAATAAGTTCCTCAATTTAATTTTAATATTACACAAAAATAATATTTTAATTTATTGTATCAAAATAAAAATAATTGATAGGGTAAAAATAATAGATGGAAAATATATCCATTATTATTTTCAAAATAATTTATATAATAAAATATCTATATTCTTGATACTTATCCCATTAATAAAACAGAAAAATATATAAGAGTAAGGTGTGTGATGGTGGTACTTTCATGGGGTGGTTTGGAAAATATAGCTTGGGCAATGATCTGGATGAGCATGATTTTCTCCCATTAACAGTTTTTCTTAATATTGAGATATTGTATGCCAGACTGGGATTGGTAAAGGGAAAATCATAGTGATGTTATCTCCCTCAAAAACACTAATAAAAGGGTTTCATACGGCACGATCCAACTAGTTGAGGCCATTACTTCCTTTATATATGTCAAATGGATTTGTTAAAAACCGATCATTATACAAATCATGTGATCAATGATCAACTAAAATGTTTCCAATTGTAATGATTATTAATGATAATTAAAATATGATATGATATATTAAAACAAAATTAGTGTAGGTGCTTTCGATCTCCTTATTTCATTATAATAAAATTAATTAAATTCAATGTGTAATTTTATTTCTAATGGTTCAGGTCTTTACAATATTCTCCCATTATAAAATTTTCGAATGAGGGTTTTGTTGTCCCACATTATAATAGAAGATAGTAACCCAATTTCATCACCTCCTCTATTTCTTTTGTTTCTTCTTCAAAAATTTGGTTTCTCCACAACACTTTGAACATGTGTGTTGTATAATTTCGCAGTACTTTGTCTCTATGATCTATGATTTTCACCAGCCACTCCTTATAGGAATGTTCTTTCTCCAATGGTACCACGAATGGATGGAATACATGTGAAGGATATGGTATATACTTATTCAAAAGGGATACATGGAATAAATCATAAAAATCATATAGTTTTTGTGGGAGTGAAATTTGATAGGACACATCTCTGATCTTATAAACAATCTCAAAGGGGGTGATGTATCTTGGACTATGCTTTCCTATATTTCCAAATCACATAAAATTATTCCTTTAAGATACATAGAGGAATACCATGTCTATATTATAAAACTATAGTTCTCATCATCTTTTTTTCCTCATGGATCTTCTGATGAATCTGATCATCCTTGATTTTCTTCTGAATTTTTTAACCTTTTACACTATTTCATTAACCAATTCACAACCTAGTATATTAAATTTCCCAATATCATCCTAGAATGAAAGTGTTTTTCACCTCTTCCCATAAATGAAATCATAGGATTCCATTTGTATGCTCTATTGAAAACTATTTTTTGTAAGATAACTCAACCAGACGTAGATGTTGGTCCCAAACTCCTTTTATGTCCATAGAACATTCTATAAACATGTATTCTAGTGTATAAAGAGTATAAAAAGATTGGACATCAGTTTGATGATGGTAGGACACACTAAATTAAAACTCAGTGTTTATAGAATGTTGGAGACTTTACCATAACATAGGGGTTAATCTCATATCCATATTAGATAAAATTTATAGTGGAACTCTATACAACCTCACCACTTATTTTATGTCTAACCGTGCATATTGATATAGTGTCAAATCCTCTCGAATCTCAATGAAGTGTGAACTCATTATAATACTATCAACTATAACCCATATAACATTATTTCTATTATATTTCATCATAAGCACAGTAACCACATCCAAGTTTATAGTTTTCGAATTTCCATGAAGGTATGGGAAATGGTTGCATCCTCTTCTTTTATTTTTACCATTCTTCCCTATCTTTCTAAAATAAATGACATCTTGATGAATATTCCACAGTCTCCTTATTCAAATTTTCCCACTAATAGTTTTCTCAAAGATGTAGATACATAATTTTTCTTCTCTGATGGATAGAAAATGTTGATATATGTGTATCATCTAATAAATAATTCATTAATTAATTATTTGATAATAAAAGTATTCTTGATACAAATTTTACAACACCATCTTCGATAAAATTGAACTCTGAAGATTTTTTTTCTTATTGTTTCAACATTATTATGAATTCCCACATCATATATCTCACAATTATTTTTGTTTTCTATAAGGTAAATTTGAGTAATGGTTTTTGAAATGATTGATTTTTTTCCTTCCTTTATTATTCACATGAACATACTTTATAAATATAATAATATTTGATCACTCTCAATTATCATCAATGATATAATTGCTGGATCCTTTCTACTTAGAGTATATACCACTTTATTTCCTTTTCCATGATGGAAGTGAATTGAATAATCAGTGTCCTTATTCTTCTGTTACCATCTTTTTTGGTGCATATTCAGCTCATTCGGTGTGAATATATACTGGATGATTTTGTGGTCTTTATATATGTCACACTTCTCCCAAAACAGATAATACCAAAAAAAATTCAAAGTTAATATCACGAAATCCAACTCCATAACATGTTTTCTATAGTTATGTATGTGAATTCTCAACTTCCATGAAGCATATGATATGATATTTTTATCTTTCATTAACATACATATCAAGAAATTCTATGAAGAATTTCTAAATAGCATGAAAATATATCCATATGTTGCTAGTGTGAGAATATATGCAGTGATAAGTCTCCTTTTAAGTTCCCTGAATCTTTCTTTACATTCATCGTTCTATGTAAAATTGACCCTTTTATAAGTTATATTGGTTATATGGTTTTACAATAATGATATATTTCTCACAAATCTACGATGATACTAATAAAACCAAAGAAATCTATGGATCTATGTCACAAATTTTGGCCTAAAAAAGTCTTTTGTTTCTTCAATTTTTTGAACGGTCTATTGAAAACCCATTTATTGTGATGATGTGCCTGAAAAATGATACTTCTTTTAACCAGAGCTCAAATTTTATTTTCCATCCATAAATAATATCCTTTTCCAATGTTTTTAGAATAGTTCTTATATTCTCCTCATGTTCCTCCTTTATTTTGGATAATATTAGAGTATAATTAATAACTAATACAAAAAATTGTTGAGGGAATATTTAAATACTCTGTTCATCAAGTCCATGGAGACTTATAGAGCATCGGTTTTTTAAATAGAATTTCTATGAACTCGTAGTTCTTTGGAGTTTATTGAAAACCATTCGTGGGGATATCCACCTTTTTAACACTATCCTTATAATAGACAGACTATAGTTCCACCTTACAGAAGTATTGTGATCCAAGTAGTTGATAAAATAATTCAACAATCTATAGAAAATAAAAATTTTTCGTTATCATGATCATGTTAAGGTCACGATAATCAATGAAAATGTGCATTGACCTATCCTTTATCTTTTTTATGAAGAGTAATGGTGCACCCCATGGTGATGAACATGGGTGTATGATTCCTTTATATAGATTCTATTGTAGTTTTTTCCTTAGGTACCGAAGTTCCAAAACCACTATTCTATATTTATTCATGTATAATAATAATTCCGAAGGTATAAACTATATTAAAAATGCAACATCTCATATAGGAGGAAGACTAGTACATTCATCTAAAAACACATTAGTGTATTCCCTCAAAATAGGCATATCGTCAAGGATGGATCATTCCTTAGACTAAATCCATTGATCTAGATACTCTTTCTCAAAGGAAAAAAATATCTATGATTGATATGTAAGTGAAAAAAATCCATTATTCTCCTTTCACTTTTACTAAATCTATGGTTAATTCCTCATACCGTTCTTGACATCGTTATTCTAGAAACTTATGTTTTATCTATACAGGTAACCCAATCAATACCAAAAAATTTCTCAAATTACACCAAATGAAGTATAATTAAGTTCTCTAGGATGTTCATCCCACAAATTTTTATAAGGGGGACTTATATACATGGGATTCAATAATTTTCACATTTACCATTTAAATTGATAGATCTACATACATGCTTTATGGTGGTGTCTGAATAGTTTTACTCAACATTCATTATTACAAGGAATGAATATAACATGGATCAAAAATTTAGTTTTCTATTCTCGAATGGAAAACTAGTGTACTTATCACAACTTAATTTTTTCCATCGACCTCAGTGGTTGTGATGCCAAACTCTCTCCCTTCCTACATTGTAGGTTATTGGTTGTCTCTATAAACCCTTGGAATAGGGCATTGGTTTGAAAAGTTCCTTTGTTTCATAAAGTTGAATCAATGAACAATGAATTCACTGTTTACTTGAGAATTAATTTCTTTCATCTCAATATTGGGTTTCTCCTATCGAAAATCGTTATCTAGTTTCTCATCCTCCCCGTACCAAAATATTTTCATTGTTCCTATTAGGAGATTTCTAGGGTGCTTCATTTCGCACCTTCCACAAGTGGGATTTTTATTTTTTTGTTACCATAAAATTTATCCATATAACCATTATAAATAAACTACCCTTTCTTATTCTTATCCCCATGAAACACATGAGATTCATTGATCTCCAATTCGACTTTTAGGGCCTATTAAAAAATTACTCATAGCTATCAAAGTCACAGATAACTAGGGATTTTCGTAGAAAATTTGTTACCCCACAAAATATGTGGTCAAAATCGAATTCATAGGTAACAATAAAGATGGAGGAATATCATTCTTGTCTTATGATGTTTGCCTCATATTTCTTGATAGATTTATCATATTTTTCTTGATGGAGTGGATATACCTTTCTATTTTAAGATAGAGAGTGTAAGGTTAATATCTATTTCCTAATATATATTATTATGGGTATTTTATTGTTTCAATTAATAATTTTCTTTAATGATATTATGAATTTACCAAATCATATCCTCCAGGATTATCAAACTAGTGGTGCAGTAAGACCCATTCTTTGTGTACCAGGTTACGCTGAGTCAGTCCCGGTGCACCATTTCAGAGTTGTTACCCCTAGTACATATGTTCCAGAAGCATTCCCAATTATTGTATCCATATAGGGATATATTTTAATTATAAACCACTTTATGGATGCTTCCTAAAATTTCAGTTTATTTTCTTATACACAGTCTTATCCCCAAGTCTTTCTCTAATGATTTCAAATATTAATCCCAAAAATAACTAAATTTTTCCTATAATACCAAATAAAATGTCCCTTATATATATTTCTCATTAATATATGATTTCTTATATAATATTATTTATAATAAATCCCATAATAATTATAATTATAGTGTTTTTCGGAATTAGGGACATTAAATAAAAATTTAAAATATGATAAAAATATCAATTTTACTAAAAACATCATTGTGATTCTCGCACTTAAAATTGCATGGAATATAATAGAGACATACATGAAAAGGGTTTTATACAATATTAATATAAATGGGGATTAAAAGTAATTTTAATAATAAGTACTGATATAATATGATAATTTTGGTTTCCCCCATCACATTCATTTTGTTCCTTGCTTAAGTGTTCAAAATAAGTCATAATACGTGGAATCCTCTATCATCACATTTTATTCCAATAATATATAGTTTGAAATAAATACATGTACTTTCCATGTCAAATAGGTATATTTTTATAATGTTGAACACCATTGATATTAAATGGGTATGGTGTTCACTACATAATTGTTTTGGCAAGGAAAATATTGATGAATTTTCGGTAGCATAACGGCATAACGTTAACATTAAAAAAATGTGTTACTTAAATATAAAAGGGTATCTCATCATTTTTACATGAAATCGGTTGTAATACTAACATGTAACTAAATTTAACAACATTAGTTATTGGAAATAAAAGGCATAAGATAAAAAAATAAACATCAAAAAAGATTGGAAGGTGGGGATGTCTTACTTGATTATGTGACTCAAAATGATTGGTAGGAGATTCTTGAGAGATTGGCTAACCATTATTGGACTATATATAGGGTATTAAATAGTAATTATGTACTAAAATGTGTTATTGTTAAGATAAATGGGATCATTGGTAGGTTTATATAGGAAATGAGTGGTGGTTTCTTAATTATTTCTCAAACAATGGTTTTGGACTCATTATAATAAAATAGGAAAACCAAAATATATCCATTAGGGTTTTTATCATTTTTTTCCTAATATGAGTGTACTTAATTATTTTTTAAGTTAAAGGGCCTATCTGGAATAAATAGTACCCATTATTATGTGTAATTGAGCCACACTCTTAACAAAATGATTTTAAAACATTAGTATTTATTAATTTTTTTTGGAGGATTCAAAATGGATTTATAAAATTATTAAAATAAAAATAAAATTTCATTATTTTAAATATAAAACATATATTTTTAATTTTATATGTTTATTTTATTTGTTACATTACACTTGGTGTCATTATGATGTCATCTTATATAAAGTATATTTATATGATATTTAATTCTAACTCAAATATTTGACTATCATGGAATGTTATGAAAAATTAAGAAATGAATAATTTAAGAATTATGATAAAACTTAATATTAATTATATATATATATATGTGAATTTTTACTTTTAAAATAAAATTTACTTTTTTTTATGAAATGATGGGTTTTTTGACGATAACAGTATTCGAACCCTTATAAAAATTACATTTGTCTTCAAAAACATTATATGATCATTAATATTTAATAATCCTTATTTAATAAAAATATTTTGTTAAAATATTATTTATTTCAATACAAAATTAATTGTTCAAAATAATTTCCATAATTGAAAAATATTTTTACGAAAAAATACTATTTTTTATTATTTATAAAAATTAAAATCATTTATAAATTTATAACCATATAACAAAAAAATATAAATTACTCTTTAAAAAATATTATACATACTCATATATATATGGTATTGATACAAATACCTATAATAACCCATTAAATTAACTATGATTAACATGCATGATGGTGATACTTTCATGGGGTGGATTAACAAACATGGTTTGGGTTATGATTTCGATGAGCTTGAACTTCCCCATTAAAAGGTTTCACTCATGTTTGAGTCATTTGATAATGGAATGGTCATAGTCTAGAGTAAATTGCATTTAGGTTATCTTTCTTATAAGCTCAATGAAAAGGGGTTAATAGGGTATGATCCTAGTGGTAAAGTTCATTACTTCCATTGTCTATGTCAATTGGTTTTGTTAAAACCAAATATTTATACTAATCTTGTGATCATAGGTGATCCACTATATTATACATGGTAAATATTCTTAAAGATCATTTATATTTTAGAGGATATAATAAAACCAATGTAATTAATGTTTTTTGTATATCCATATTTTATAATAAGACATTTAATTAAATTTCTATGGGAATTTAATATATAGAAGTTTGGGTCGTTACACATTTAATGTAATTATATAATTCTGAAAAATTATAAATAAATTTACTACATTAAAAAAATTATTAATATAAAAATATATACTTATATTCATTCATAACATGATTTTTCTTTATGTGAAATAAAATACATATTTAAAACAAAGAGAGTTTCATTTTGAAACCTTCATTCATTTAAATATTATATTGGTTGTTTTCTTTAAACATTATTGATTAAAACATAAAAATTTAAGCCTATGTCAATAAGGGTTGAGTTAACTTCATCAAAAAAATATTATTATTAAAATATATAGGCTTTTTACTTAATTTTAAAATTTAATTACATTATTTAAAATTTATCGAGGTGATAAATGGTTCCCAGCATAATATCCATACAGACCAAAAATAAAAGTGGCCAACTAACTAAATTTGAGAATCATAATTCTAAATATATAATCCATCTTATAAAATTTAATACTTAGAAATTGTGGTAATCAATTTTCAAATCATTTCAAATTATGATGCGACTGCCTTTTTAGGAAAATATAGTTTTAAACATAAAAGTATATTTATTCTTATCTCTTACCTAGAAAAATATTAAATGAAATTTAATTTTTTTTAACATAGTATAACCTACATAATTTTTTTTAATATAATTAAATAATATTGATCAACATAATTTATTAAGATAAAAATACATTTCATGCATAAAAATATTTTCCCTGGAAAAAAATAATTTCTAAAATAAAAACGTTTTGATAAATAATCCAAATATAATTTTTTTCCAATGAACATAATTAAGATATTAAAAAACTAATTGAACAAATTTTACATTGAAACGATTTTATATAAAAAAATTCTTCTAGATTGAAACGAAAATATATTCTTCAATAAAAATGATGTTTTCATATTAATTTAAAAATAATACTTTAGAAAAATCAGAAAACATGAATGTAAAATAATTTTGACATGATGAATTCAAAAAATAATATAATATTAAGAAAATATAATTTCTGAAATTTTAATAAATTTTGAATAATAGTTTCTCAAAAAAATAATTATAATCAATCTTCTTTTTGAAAACATATTATTTTTATAATAAAATGACATTACGTAAATTTGTGCGATTGATTAGAAAAAAATTATAAGTAAATTTATATTTATTAGGAAAATTTTATATATTTTTCATTAAGTAGTTAATAATATTTATACATACTAATTTAACTACTATATTATGTCAATAATCTAATAGAATTTAATGGTTTGTTTATGATTGATGTTACCTGTAATTCATGTTGTGGATGAAATTAGAAAAACATAAAATATCAGGGGGTTAAAAATAATACCATTGAATAGGTTGTATGAAACATATAGTGTATATAATTTACACAATATGTTCATGTTTAACCTTCATATGATAGAAAATAATAGGTTGATACAGAATATTAGATGAAAATTCCCTTTAATGTAAATTAATATAGTCTATATATAAAGGGATCTATTCAATTCTAAAAATTGGATCAAATTACAATAATGGATGGATAATTCTATTTTAGTGAAATACAATATTCTAAAATTTAACATTAAATTATTTTCTCTAGAGTGGAGAATAAGTTTATGTCAGAATCAATATTTTATGTGACATTGATCTTTCCTTCTTCTTTTAGTATAGGAGTTATCCCTTTGATAAGGGAATTAACTCGGATGATTCCCAATTTCTCTACATTTAAGACATCAAATTATTAGAAGTTCCATAATATTAACATTAATTAACACTATCATAGTTTTCATTTGTATTTAGGAATTAGACATTATATTTCCTTCTATTCTATACGTAAATCATCTATCTATTCCAGTAAGGAATTTCCCTAGGTGATTTTCTCACAATGTTGACATGTAAGAAGTTGACTCTTTTTTTCCCAATGTTCTTTACCAATTGAACTCCCATGAGATTCCATTTATCACTTTTTAGTAATATTAATAAACTCACCCATTTTTATGTTTTAAAAAATTAATTTATCTAGGTGGTTACATATGAAAATGTCAATATTCACTCCATTCAATATTATAATTTGTTTCTCATTTTCAGAACCACTGCATTCTCTATAAACCCAATATTTAACATAGATCTTACAAGATTTATCTATTTACTAAAACCTAAAATATTACTATCAGTGTCAAACATCAATAATCAGGTTAAGTAATCATTTTTTTTATGAAAATAATTTTTATCATTTTAAAAATTATAACACATTCTTTTAAACCATAAAAAATTAATATCATTTTATATCACTATGGTTTAACATAGATAAGCATAGATTTTATCATCTGATTCATAATAATAGATTTAAAGATAATTTTATGTAACCAAAGTATATCCATTATTGTATTCAAACCCGATTTGTAGTTTAGAATCTTTATCATGCACCGGTTGAATATCATATTAATACCCAACTAGCATTTTGAGGGTTATTACCACTGGGTGAATATGTGATAAGTCTTTAATCCTCATGTTTGTATAGAGACAGGGATTTAATACCTAGGAAACAACACAATATCTACTTTACCAAAACATAAGAATGTTATCTGAGATATAAAATAATCTCTATGGTTCTCATCAATGGTTTATAATCCTAATTTTTAAAAATAACTTAAACATGCTCTAATACCAACTGATTAGACCTGAAAATATCATATACAAATATTTCATTATTTTATATTAATATTAAATATATTTCATAATAATACATTCTCTACAACAATAAATGTTCAGTGACATTAAGGAATATATATATAATAAACATCTTTCGTGAAAAATATTCAACCTCTCCCAAAATATTGTTTTATCATAGTACCTCTCTTAAACATATCCTCTAAAAAAATTATTCATAACCCGAGGAATAATGAAACATAATAAATGGATATATTTGATTCATTGTAATGGTAAACATGATATATATCAATAGATTATCATATTCAATAATAATATAAACATAATGGTATGAGATTCTTATCATAAATTATGATGTTCTTACCCAATCATTCATAGAAAATAAATAATGTTTCTTGTAATAAATCTTTATAATTTCAATAGACATGAATCCTAAGAGTGAGTAATCATGAATAATCAATGAGAGGATATAATAAGAATAATAATTTTAATAATAAGTTTTGAATAAACATAATAATATAAAATCATTTCACTAGTCAATGTTAAATTTTAAGAAAATAATAGTGAGAAATGTCATAAAATTTTCTGTTCTTACTCCACATTTCATTATTTTAATGGTTAGGGATCTCTATCAAAACAAAAATATTTGATAGATTCCATTTATTAACTGCTTTTACTCCCCTTTAGAGGCTATTTTATATCATTATATGATAATAATTTTCCAATGCATCAGAAGGGAATATATTTCTAGGACCACCTATCACATAATAAAAACCGTACATAATCGTTTAACTAGATCATAAAAAATTGATCATATCATCAATATATAATTGGTCAAAATTGAATTGTTTTTTTAATATTTAATAATCCAAAAATCACAATCATCTAAATAAAGGAATAAAATGGTACCATAAAAACATTACGTGTTTCATCATCTCATAACGAACTTATGTGAAATTAATGGGTATCATAGAATCATCCAAAAAACATTATTCACATAAGATAGGTAGATATTGAAATAGTATGATATCATAATATCATATCACTAGTAAAGAATTAAAATAATTCAATGATGCGGAAATAGATTAAAAATTCCATAAAAATCATTTGATTATTTGTTTCAAAATAGGAGAAATATCTTTTTCATTGTTTATATTCAAAAACATAAAATACACACAATATTTATTAAATAATTTTCAATAATAATAACATTGGAAAAATATAAAGGAATATGAAATGGAAATGATGGTCATGATAGTGGGGGAAATGTTTTCATGTGGTATCTGTGAAATAAAATAATTCTTTTCACACTTTTATAAATATTTGAAATGGATTCATATGTAAAACATTTAAAATGATTTATTTTTTAAAAAAAACTTTGTAAATTAGAAGGTATTAAAAAATAATATGTTGAAAATTTTTATTTATATATGAAAAAATCTATAAAAAATTAGATGAATATAGACAATGATGAAAATGTTCATCATCTAAATTGGAGTTATTGTAAAAATGGGCTTATTGGGGCTTAAACAAATAAGATATGTGTTAAACCGACCAACCAACATATAAAAATACTACTTTATGGGGTGCCTCATTTAAAAATATTAATCAATAAGTTTATGTGCCAATGAGAGGAAAATGGTATTAATGATTGAAAATCATAGTAATAACCCAAGGATCAAAAGATAAAATGTTTGTAATGGATAAAAATAGTATAATTTCACTAAATGAAAATTTAATTTAGAAAATCCTACAATGATGTGAATGTTAGTGAAAACACCTTCTAATTTGATGACTATTGAATCAATTAATACTTGAAAGAAAAGATATCAAATAAAACATTAAATTACATTAATACAAATTTATTCATGACATAACATTTCAATGTAAATTTATATATATTATATAAAATTGAGTAAATCCATTACCTGAATAATGTCTAAGGAAACAATATTTAAGTGAAGAAACCATATGGTTTTCATAATCACTAAATAAAATATTCATAAAATAGATAAACATAGATTTAATTATAAATACATTTAATTTTTATGAAAGTAATTTCAAAATATATTCATCGATATTATGTATATCACATTAACTAAATCTGTGTTTAATATTGAATAAGTCTCAAAATGTTAAATGTGAGATGAGAAACCATTAAACAATGTATTGTATTACATCATATGAATCTATATATCCTATATAAAAAATATATTTATTTTACATCTATTAATGATCCATATAAATTTCAAAATTACTAAATATTATTCCATTACATTTTAAATTTACATATTTACTAACAATTCACCATTAATATAAATATTCGGGTGAAAACGCGACTATTTTGTATGCATACTCTGATTTCATGGTTCTTTTCCTTTTACAATAGTCATGGATTCATTATATCCACAATACTAATGATTTATTATTTATTCAGTATATTCAATTTGATAACCATTCATATAATGTAGTGATGAAAAACTAATTACATCTCTTCATGGTGATCGTAGTCTGTATGTACACACAAGTGAATTGTCCGATATTATATGTATGTAATAAAATAAGTTATATAATAATTAGCCCTTAAAGATGAAAAAATACCTCATAAATATCATATATGTTAATTAAATATATATTTTTTAACATTCATTTAAATAAAAAATTAATTATTCATCACATTGCTTCATGGTGGTCGTAATCAACATGTATGCATGGGTGACATTATCATTTTCCTAAAATGGGAATGATATAAAATAATGACTATAAATTTACTATTAAAACAATTTCTTTTATTAAAATATTCTTATGTAACCATTTTAATATTGTTATAGAACACTTGGATGAGGTTTAATAAGATATAAACATGATAAATATCAATAAGAACAAATGAAACTTCTTCATGTATCCTCTATTGAAATGAACAATAGGGCTTGTTTGATGATTATTTTGGGAATAATCACATATAAATAAAATGAATAAAGATATTAGAAGACTATTTAACCCTATATTGGTTGAGGTAATGGTGGAATGTGGTGTGGAGAGAGAGGAAATGAGTTTCCTACTTTAAATGATGGAGTGTAATACTTGTAATTATTATGAAGTTAGATTATTATAAAGTTACAATAATGGGAAAGATACTATAATTTTCCAAAATATTGAATATAGGTTGAGATAGGATCTTAATTCAGTTACATTATAGGATTTTAATATTTTTTCAGGTTAATTTAACCATTATATTTTTTATTTCTACCACATGTTTCCCTTTCTAACATTTGATATAGTAATTGATTTTTAACTCGATTAATACACATAATAAAGTAAAATAAAATATGTTTAATTAATAAATATTAAAATACTGATTGGAAGTTTAGAAATAATTTTATTATATTTATTTTTTATAACTATAACAAATTCATTTTAAATGAAGTGTAATCAATTCAATGAAAAGTTTCTTTAAAATGAACTTTGAAGCATAAAATTGAATTTATTATTATTCTATTACTATTAAAAATATTTTTGATAAATTGTAATATATATTATTAAGTATATTGTTGTATTATTTTATGAAAATCATTCATCGATATTGATTAATTTTATTTATAAATATAAAATTCATTTCCATGTTAAATATAGTTTCCTAAAAAATTAACATAGTTTCCCTTAAAATGTTATTATCTTCATTTTTAACTAATTAACACTCGATTTTTTGATTAATATTATTTTATAAACATTAGTAATGATTATATTCCATTTTAATCCTATTTCATTACTGATCAATACACTCATTATATAAAATAAATTCAATATGTTTGAAATTAGAAACATTAACATAAAATTATATGATTTTAAACATTTAATATTTAGTATAAATTTTCTCTAAATTAAACAATAAATATTCATTATGTTAAACATATATACATAGATATCAAAATGTAGTTATTCATATTCATACTCGAATATCCAATGAATATTTCATAACAACCACATTTTATAATAATATTACACTTGTATATCATTCTTCATTTAAGCATAGTGTTGCATGAAAGGTAGGAAATCAAACATATAAAATTTATTTAATGATGGGTTTATCATGAAATCATTGTGTGTTACACTATAAAAGGTGGATTTCATAAACATTTTAATAATTATAGAAATTGTAACTTTTTTCCATCATATTGGTTCTTTAATCAGGAAATTTTATTATTACACATGTTTTAGTAATTTATATTTTGAAATTTTTGTTCACTGAAAATGATTACAAATGTGCAGTTGTCAAAAATAAATGAAAATAATTTTGAATTTTTGTAGTGAAGTTAGAGAACTTTTTTATTATTTAATAATTATATTTTACTACATATATTATGTTTCTTACTTTTATAATGTTGTTCCCTAATGGTTGTGTTATAATAAAAAATGAGGAATTTAATTTTTTATTATGGTTTAACATTAATTATTGATGTTTTACTAAATATAAATGAATAATCAAACCAAGTTATAAATCTATTTACAAATTATTTTTTATGTAGGAATAAGTTTTAAATGTATATTCAAAAAATCCATGTATCTTTATTTGTTTATTGGTAAATTTTTTTGAATATATCATTTTATTGAATTTTTCATTTTTTTGTTGGTATCTTATATTTTTTGTACTCAAATTCATTTTTAGGATTGGGGTGTATATTATTTATAATGTTCTTTTTTAAAATAAATCAATGGTTTTAATATAAATTTTTGAATGTTTAAACTCATATAATTCTTAAACATTAATTTATTATAAAAAGACATTGAATCATAATTTCAACATCATTTAATACAGAAACCAATGTTTAAAGTGCTATAAGTTAAATTTTTTAAAAAAATTCAGTCTAACTTTATGTAATTTTTTTGAAACACCTAGAAACCCAAAAAATACTTAACTCTCTTAATATTTATTTTCATAAATACAATCATTGAAATAATGATTCAAAAAAATGTTTTTATATATCAACATTGAATAATAATTTTAACAACATTTTATAAACTAATTAATATTTAAGGTGTTAAAAATTGAATTTTTTTATAGTTTCCACATTAATTTATTGAAAAACTGATATTAAACCTCAAAAAATGAAAAGTTTTTAAAAAATTAATGATGGATTATATATAACTAAAAAATTAATGTGTTTTGTACATCATATTTAAATAAATTACATTTAATATAATCTTTTTAAAATCATCCAAATCAATGATTCTTTTTAACAGACATTAAAAATAATAAAACCGACATGAAAAACCTATTTTCACTATTATATCATAAGATATAAAATATTTTCCAACAAATTGACAGGATATATTATTTATAAAACATCAATTAAATCACAAAATTTTCATAATCAAACATGGACCATAAAAATGAATCATATAACAATCCAAAAAATTGAGGTAAATCCATGGAAAAAAATTATTTTTTTAAAGTCATTTTAAGCCATGTTTTGATCAATAAACCTGGGATTTCCCAAAAAATGATATGGTAAAAAATATATTTGGTCATTAAATATTAGAATAAAACAATCATAATTCATAGATAAATGTTGAATTACTCCACAATGAATCAATATGTTGTTTTAGAAAATAGTCTTTTCAAAAAAAACATTATAGGAGGATTAGAATTCATCTTGATATGGTATAAGAATTAATATGCCCATAAGAGAAAAATGGAATAAAATCAGAAATAAATTTACATGAAATTTATAGAATAATTATAGTGGACAGATATAATAAGAGGAGATAAACCCATGATGTGAGTTGGGTTTGAGAGTTTCCCTTACCTTA